>PITA01007995.1:61658-81848 GCA_004023965.1 Spilogale gracilis | reverse complement strand
AAGCATAGATCCTTGACTTCTTTGGTTAGGTTTATTCCTAAGTATCTTATAGTTTTTGGTGCTATAGTAAATGGAATCGATTCTCTGATTTCACTTTCTATTTTTTTGTTGTTAGTGTATAAGAATGCAACTGATTTCTGCGCATTGATTTTCTATCCTGCCACATTACCAAATTGTTGTATGAGATCTAGTAGTTTGGGGGTAGAGTCTTTTGGGTTTTCCACATTAGTATCATGTCATCTGCAAAGAGAGAGAGTTTGACTTCCTCTTTGCCAATCCGAATACCTTTTATTTCTTTCTGTTGTCTGATTGCTGTTGCTAGAACTTCTAACACTATGTTGAACAGTAGTGGTGAGAGTGGGCATCCCTGTCTTGTTCCTGATCTCAGAGGAAAGGCTGTCAGTTTTTCCCCATTGAGGATGATATTCGCTGTGTGTTTTTCATAGATAGATTTTAAGAGGTTGAAAAATGTTCCCTCTATCCCTATACTTTGGAGAGTTTTGATCAGGAATGGGTGTTGTATTTTGTCAAATGCCTTTTCTGCATCAATTGAGAGTACCATGTGGTTTTTCTCTCTTCTCTTATATTCTAAGAGCAAAGGGGAGCCCTGTAAGGCAACTTACATTTTAAAACGTCATGCTGATTTGTGCATTGAGAAAAGTGCAGGAAGTTAGCATGGAATTTGAGACAGCAGTCAGGACACTTTATTGCAACAATTCCAGTGAGAGTTCACATTGTATTTTGCTAGGGTGGGAACACCAGAGGTATTCAGAAGTAGTCAATTTATTTTTTTTATTTTTTGACATTAGAGACAGTAAAATTTCCTGACAAGTTTGTTATGGAGCCCAAGAGAAAAGATGGAATCAATGATGGATCCATTTTTTGTTTTGTTTTGCTTGTTTTGCTTGAGCAACTGAGAGAATTGATTTTTATCATCAACTGGGGAAGAAAAACATCCAGTGGCATGTGCTATCAGGCAAAGATTATTATTTCAGTTTTTATGGATAATATTTGAGATAGATATTAGACTTCCAAGTGAAGATTTAAAATAGACGGTCTGATATGTGACAGAGAAGTCTAAATTAGAGATAAAACATTGGGTCATATAGGTGGTATTTTAAGCCCTAACAATGCCAAGGGAATATGTATTGATGAAGAAAAATAAACACCAAGATTCAGCCCTAGGCATACCAGTGCAAAGGCTAAAGAGAGGAGTAATCCTTAGAAGCTAAGAGGGAAAAACCAGTGAGTTATAAGTGACATCTGGAGTATATGAGGTTCTGGGAAATGAGAGACTAAAGAATATTGATGAAGAGAGAGTGATCAATGTGCGGAATTCTGCTGATAGATCAAGTAAAATGAAGACAGAGCATTGACTTTTGGATTTAGCAAGATGAAGGATATTGGTTACATTTATTTAGTTTCATGGAGCTATGAGTGTAAAAGTTGGCTTGGAGTATATTAAACAGAGAATGAGAGAAGGTCTGAAGAAAACAAGTGCAGCAGCTCTGGAGGAATTTTACTATGAAGGGGAATAGTGAAATGATGCTGTGGCTCTTAGGGGAATTGTGTATGTATATGTACATCTAAGCATATATGGAACATGTTTGTATGCTGAAAGACATTATCCACTGGGTGAAAACTGAAGAGTGAGAAAAAAGACTGAAACTTAGGAAAATGGGAAATGGTTGCATTTTATAAGTGATAGAGAAAATGCAAACCAGATAAAAGAAAAAGAGCAATCAGAACAGAGGTTTTATAGAAGTAAAAAATAAGAATGCCCGAACACTCCACTTCTTTCTACATATTATATTTCTTGTATGGGTTTTGGAATGACTAGTTTATAGTCTGAATATAAGCGTTTAATGGAGAATATTGGACAAAACCATACTTGTAGGGGTGGTGTTTTTGAGGACACTGCATGTTAGTGACTGAGAGCAAAATCACTTGAAGAATAGCAGCTGGCCAATCAAACACATCCCAACAGGGTGGCGCTATTTTGGTGAATTCATTATGGCCTAACTGTCAGAATTGGATTCATGCTAATGAAGCTCACAGAGAATACAAATTTATTTATTTAAATAAGGCACTTTCTCTTCTGACTAATGCAAGAGACATTACCACATTTTGTCTTTTAGTTCCTTCCTTTTTTAAGTCTATCTCCCTTCTCTTCATATATTCTTCAGGCTCTTTGAACACAGCTAAATATAATTATTCAATATGTGTTACCTTAGTTACAGTCCAACGCAGTCACGCCTCCCTAAGCATTCTTAGGTCACTTTGATCAGCCTACAGGTGCATAGAAAACGTCTCAAATCAATTTAGACAAATGTGGTGATAAAGCTTATTCTACATTTTGAAGCTCCCTAATTAATGTATCATAGGGTGACATTTACTACAGTAGAGGAGGGGCTTTGTGGATGCCTCATGTTCTACTCAAGGATTGGGTTCTTCTTTAAAAGCAGGGCCATCCTGAATGTTAATAGTCCAGGAGCCAAAAAGGAAAAAGCTGAGGCTGATTATTTCCATCCCTCTAGGCTCTCCTTTCACATCTCTACAGAGGCATTTAAGCACATGCCCCCAGGGTAAGCACTGAACAGCACTTGTTAAATGACAATTATTCAGGAAGTAGCATTGTCTGCCAAATGGTATGGTATATGGGGTATGGTATATGGCTGCCGGCAACAGAAGTAAGAAAAATGAGCTTAGCAAGATCAAGTGAAAAAGCCCAAAAGTACACATTCTAGGGGAGACATGGTGACTTCATGACACTATAACACCACAGGGGATCCTTGGCACCATTCATTCTTTGTGGGTGAACTTTCACAAACTGTAATTGGTAGTGATTTCAGCTCTAGCCACCATGTCTCCATAAAAGGCAAAAGAGCTATACAATCCTTCCCTTTGAATTCAGCTTCCCAGAAGCTTCACCCAAGACTTCTACTCACATCTCATTGGCCACAAATTGATCCTGCTTTAAGGAAAACAAAACAAAAGAAAACAAAATAACAATGACAAAACAAACAAACAAACAAAAACACCTGAAATATAAAGTTCTACAGCTGGACTAATGCCACAAAAATCATGATTTTGATACTAAGGAAGAAGAAAATGATGCTTTTGGCATTGGCAATAAACTTCTTCCACAGTTGAACTGGGTTGTAAACTCTCGAGGCAGGTTTTGTTGTTGTTGTTGTTGTTGTTGTTGTTGTTGTTGTTGTTGTTTTATCCCAGAGAGAGAGAGGAGGGCAGAGAGAGAAGAAGAATGGGAATTTTAAGCAGGCTCTATGCCCAGTGCGTGAGCAGGACATGGGGTTTGAAATCACAACCCTGAGGTCATGACCTGAGCCAAAATCTAGAGTTGGAGGCTTAATTGACTAAGCCACCAAGGTGCCGTAGCTACAAAGCTGTTTTTAAAAAACCTGATAATCTATGTATTAATGCCTTGATTTTATTTCAATTTGTTATGCTTGAGATTTTATTCTTACTTGAATGTTCCCAATTGGATTCTTCTATTGCAATACTTAACTAGATTTTTTAAAGTGTTGCTCCAAGTATTGATGGGTGATTTTCAGACACATTGTTTACATATAGAGTCAATTTTCTTCTTTATTGCTTTGACAATTATTTTCCAGCCTATTCTGTTAATAGCTTTTCCCTTATATTTTGCTTTCATCAAAATAAATCATGTATTTCATATGTGCTCTTCCACAAAGTGATTTTCATCTCATTATGCTAAAGATGAATAATACCACAATAAACTTGTTGAGCTTCTATGTAATCTATCTTTCCAAAACTCAAAAGATTTATAATATTTCAATAATTATTAATTTGGCCCTCTCAGGTTTGTTTTCTTTACAATCTTTTCCCAAATATAAGAAGATAAAATTTCTATTTAAATAATTCCCCCAAATGATATTTTCTTTTTAATTTTCCTTTTTCAGATAAACTTATTTTCATAATGCTAACAATTCTATGAGTATGTGTTTTTTTACCACCTTTCCTTATGTGAAGGTTAAATAATAAACATTATTAAAATTATAAAAGTGCTCATCTCCACAGGAACTTAAAATCCAATTTTAAACCAACTTTTAAAAAAGATTTTTAAAATGTATTTTATTTTGTAGAGAGAGCAGGGGGAGAGAGAGAGAGCAGGGTGAGAGGGAGAAGGATAGAATGTCAAGCCGACTCTGTACTGCATGCAGAGGCCAAGGAGGTACTCAATCCCACAAACCAGAGTTCATGACCTGAGCTGAAATCTAGAGTTAGATGCTCAACCAACTGAGCCACCCAGGTACCTCTAGACCATTTAAAAATAATAATTAGTAAATACATACTTCCAGAATACTTACCCTGTATCAGAGTAGTAATAATGTACAGACATATAAAAATCAATAACACTAGCCCTAATTTAATGACAAAACAGGTAAGCATATGAATGTCCTAGAGATCTAGAGACTTGTCAAAAGATTCGAAAGAATGGATAGGTAGGGAAAATATTGAATTAAAGAAAAAGATACTCGAGGAGATTTTTGAGAGTAGGGCAAGTGGCAAGTGTATTCCTAAAAGCAAGCTCATTAGGCAAATACAGTAGGGGTTCTGACCACAAGTGTAGGCACTATGTTTTGTTTTGTTTTGTTTTGTTTGTTTTTTTTAATTGATTTATTTTTATTGTTACTTAAATTTTCCCCCAGTGTTCCAAGATTCATTTCCCATTCCCCTCACCTGGTGCTCTATGCAATAGGTGCCCTCAGTACCCACCACCAGGCTCTCCCATCCCCCCATCCCCTCCCTCCAAGTCCCTCAGATCGTTTCTGTGTCCAAAGTCTCTCTTGTTTTGTTTCTCTCCATGAATTACCCTACTTCCCATTTACTTTCCTTCTCCTACTGTCCTCTACATTACCCCTTATGCACCGCAAGTAAGTGAAACCATGTGATACTTGACTTTCTCTATTTGGCTTATTTCACTTAGCATAATCTCTTCCAATCCAGTCCATGTTGCTACAAAAGGTGGATATTCATCCTTTCTGATGGAGGTATAGTATTCCATTGTATATATGTACCACATCTTCTTTATCCATTCATCTGTGATGGGCACCTTGGCTCTTTCCCACAGTTTGGCGACTGTGGCAATTGCTGCAATGAACATTGGGGTACATATGGCCCGTCTTTTCGCTACATCTGTGTCTTTGGGGTAAATGCCCAGTAGTGCAATTGCAGGATCATAGGGTAGCTCTATCTTTAATTTTTTAAGGAATCTCCACACTGTTTTCCAAAGCAGCTGTACCAGCTTGCATTCTCACCAACAGTGTAAGAAGGTTCCCCTTTCCCTGCAGCCTCTCCAACACTTGTTGTTTCCTGACTTGTTAATTTTGGCCATTCTGACTGGTGTAAAGTGGTATCTTAGAGTGGTTTTGATTTGAATTTCCCTGATAGCTAGTGATGCTGAACATTTTTTCATGTGTCTGTTAGCCGTTTGTATATCTTCTACGGAGAAGTGCCTCTTCATGTCTCTTGCCCATTTTTTGATGTGTTCATCTTCTTTTTGGGTGTTAAGTTTGAGTAGTTCTTTATAGATCTTGGATATCAGCCCTTTGTCTGTAGTGTCGTTTGCAAATATCTTCTCCCATTCTGTGGGTTGCCTCTTTGTTTTGTTGATTGTTTCCTTTGCTGTACAGAAGTTTTTTATTTTGATGAAGTCCCAGAAGTTCATTTTCGCTTTTGTCGCCCTTGCCTTTGGAGACGTGTCTTGAAAGAAGTTGCTGTGGCCGATGTCAAAGAGGTTACTGCCTATGTTCTTTTCCAGGATTTTGATGAATTCCTGCCTCACATTGAGGTCTTTCATCCATTTCGAGTTTGTCTTTGTGTGTGGTGTAAGAGAATGGTCTAGTTTCATTCTTCTATATGTAGCTGTCCAATTTTCCCAGCACCATTTATTGAAGAGACTGTCTTTTTTCCACTGGATATTTTTTCCTGCTTTGTCAAAGATGATTTGCCGATAGATTTGTGGGTCCATATCTGGACTCTCTACTCTGTTCCATTGGTCTATTTCTCTGTTTTTGTGCCAGTACCATGCTGTCTTGGTAATCACAGCTTTGTAATAAAGCCTGAAGTCAGGTAACGAGATGCCCCCAGCTTTGTTTTTCTTCTTCAGCAATTCCTTAGTGATTTGGGGTCTTTTTTGGTTCCATATAAATTTTAGGATTGTTTGTTCCAGTGCTTTGAAGAATGTTGGTGGAATTTTGATCGGAATGGCATTGAAAGTATAGATTTATCTGGGCAGTATAGACATTTTGACAATGTTTATTCTTCTGATCCATGAGCATGGAATGGTCTTCCATCTTTTTGTGTCTTCTTCAATTTCTTTCATGAGTGTTCTATAGTTCCTTGAGTACAGATCCTTGACTTCTTTGGTTATGTTTATTCCTAAGTATCTTATCACTTTTGGTGCTATAGTAAAAGGAATTGATTCACTGATTTCCCTTTCTATTTTTGCATTGTTAGTGTATAAGAATGCAACTGATTTCTGCGCATTGATTTTGTATCCTGCCACATTACCAAATTGCTGTATGAGTTCTAGTAGTTTGGGGGTGAAGTCTTTTGGGTTTTCCACATAGAGTATCATGTCATCTGCAAAGAGAGAAGGTTTGACTTCTTCTTTGCCAAGCTGGATACCTTTTATTTCTTTCTGTTGTCTGATTGCTGTTACTAGGACTTCTAACACTATGTTGAACAGTAGCGGTAAGAGTGGGCATCCTTGTCTTGTTCCTGACCTCAGAGGAAAGGCTGTCAGTTTTTCCCCATTGAGAATGATATTCGCTGTGGGTTTTTCGTAGATAGATTTTATGAGTTTGAGAAATGTTCCCTCTATCCCTATACTTTGAAGAATTTTGATCAGGAACAGATGTTGTATTTTGCAAAAGCCTTTTCTGCATCAATTGAGAGTACCACGTGGTTCTTCTCTCTTCTCTTATTGAAATGTTCAATCACGTTGATTGTTTTGCCAGAACCACCCTTGCGTCCCTGGGATAAAACCCACCTGGTCATGGTGGATAATCTTTTTAATGTATTGTTGGATCCTGTTGGCAAGGATCTTGTTGAAAATCTTGGCATCCATATTCATTAGCGATATTGGTCTGAAGTTCTCCTTTTTGATGGGGTCTTTGTCTGGTTTGGAGAGTAGAGTATTGCTGGCTTCATAGAATGAGTCTGGAAGTTTTCCTTCCATTTCTATTTTTTTGAAAGAGCTTCAGGAGAATAGGTGTTATTTCTTCTTTGAATGTTTGGTAGAATTCCCCAGGGAATTCGTCTGGTCCTGGACTCTTATTTTTGTGGAGGCTTTTGATCACTGCTTCCATCTTATTACTAGATATAGGTCTAGTCAAATTGTCAATGTCTTCCTGTTTCAGTCTTGAAAGTTTATAGGTTTCTAAGAATGTATCCATCTCTTCTAGGTTGTTAAACATATTGGCATATAATTGTTGATAGTAATTTTTGATGATTGTTTCTATTTCCTTGGTGTTAGTCGTGATCTCTACCTTTTCATTCATGATTTTATTAATTTGGGTCTTCTCCCTTTTCTTTTGGATTAGTTTGGCCAAGGGTTTATCAATTTTATTGATTCTTTCAAAGAACCAGCTTCTAGTTTTGTTGATGCGTTCTACTGTATCTCTAGTTTCTGATTCATTCATCTATGCTCTAATCCTTATTATTTCCCGCCTTGTGTGGGGGGTTGGTTTAATTTTTTGTTGATTTTCCAGTTCTTTAAGGTGTAATGAGAGTTGGTGTATTCGGGATTTTTCAATTTTGTTGAGTGAGGCTTGGATGGCTATGAATTTCCCCCTTAGGACTGCCTTTGCTGTATACTATAGCTTTTGGATCAATGTATCTTCATTCTCACTGGTTTCCAGGAAGTGTTTCAGTTCTTCTTTGATTTCTTGATTGATCCACATATTCTTTAGCAGGATAATCTTTAGCTTCCAAGTGTTGGATTTTCTTCTGAACTTTTTATGGTGGTTGAGTTCCAGTTTCACGGCATTGTGGTCAGAGAATATGCAGGGAAGAATCTCAATCTTCTGGTATCAGTTGAGCCCTGATTTGTGACCTAGTATGTGGTCTATTCTGAAGAAAGTTCCATGCACACTTGAGAAGAATGAGTATTCTGCTGTTTTAGGGTGGAATGTTGTGAATATTTCTATGAGATCCATCTGATCCAGTGTGTCATTCAAGGCTCTTGTTTCTTTGTTTATTTTCTGTTTAGATCATCTATCCATTGCTGAGAGTGGTGTGTTAAGATCTCCTACAATTAATGTATTCATATCAATATGATTCTTTATTTTGTTTAACAGTTGGCTTATGTAGTTGGCTGCTCCCATGATGGGGGCATAAATATTTACAATTGTTAGATCTTCTTGATGTATAGACCCTTTAAGAATGATGTAGTGTCCTTCTGTGTCTCTGACTACAGTCTTTAGATTAAAATCCAATTTTTCTGATATGAGAATTACTACCCCGGCTTTCTTTTGGGGTCTGTTGGCATGAAAGATGGTCGTCCATCCCCTCACTTTCAATCTGAAAGTGTCTTTAGATTCAAAATGTGTCTCTTGTAAAAATCATATGGATGGGTCCTGTTGTTTTGTCCAGTCTGCAACCTTGTGCCTTTTTATTGGAGCATATAGGCCATTCACATTGAGAGTGATTATTGGTAGATACATTTGTATTGACATCATGCTGCCTGTGAAGTTCATGTTTCTATAGGTTACCTCTGTACATTTCTGTTCTGTGTCACTCCTGGGTTCATTTCTCTTTTATAGAACCCCTCTTAGTATTTCTTGTAGTGCTGGCTTTGTGGTTGCATAATCTTTCAGACTTTGGCAGTCCCGGACGCTCTTTATTTCTCCTTCCATTCTGAAAGTCAACCTTGCTGGATACATTATCCTTGGTTGCATATTGTTGTCATGTAATTTCCTGATTATGTCTTGCCAACCCTTTCTGGCTTGCCAGGTTTCTGTGGAAAGGTCTGATGTTATTCTGATGGTCCTTCCTCTATAGGTAAGGGATCGCTTTCCCCTAGCTGCCCTTAAGGCATATTCTTTGGTTTTATGATTCATGAATTTCACAATTATGTGCCTGGAGGTTATTCTGGCCTCATTGATCTTGGGGGGTGTCCTCTCTGCTTCTAGGACATGAACATTTGTTTCATTCCCCATATTTGGGAAAGTTTCATCCATGATTTGTTCAACAATATCTTTGAGGCTTCTCTCTCTCTCAACTCCTTTGGGGATTCCAATAATTCTGATATTGGAGCGTTTCATGGCATCGTTTATTTCCCTTATTCTGTTTCCATGGGATTTTAGCTGTTTGCTCCAAGAGTTATCTTGCTCCTCCTTCTTAATCCATCTGTCCTCTAAATCACTGATACGATCTTCAGCTTCACTTACTCTAGCTGTTAGCATATTTAAATTAGATTGCCTCTCATTAATAGCCTTTCTAACCTCAGCTTTCACTTCTGTTATTAGGGCTTCCATTTTGAGACTAATGTTCTTTTCCAAATTAGCCATTGCTTGGACGATTGCTGCCCTGAATTCCATTTCTGTCATATTGTTTATGTTGATTTCCAGTAATTCTGTGACCGGGATTGCAGTCTCAGGGTTCTTCTCCTGTTGGATGTTCCTCCTCTGAGTCATTGTGGCAGAGTGGTTGAGGGGGTGTATAGCTAAATATCTCAGCCACTATCCAGGTGAATTGGTCGCTGGAAGGTTTTGGAGCAATCAGAATTCACCACTGAAAAGGAAGAAGAAAGAAAAAAGAAAACAGAAGAAAGAAAGCAAGAAAAGCACTCCTACCCGAGTGTGGCCCAGTGGTAGGATTTATATGGTACAAAACTACTACAGGGTAAAGAATAGGGCTATCAAGGGTAAATGAAGAGATCAAAAAGTGAAGCCCAACCTGGATGACCCCCAAGACCAGTATTTATATAATACAAAAGCAAAAAGAATTACACAGATACACTGAAACAGAGTAGAGTGAGAAGTTGAGGGCAGACACTCCTTGTGGGCATGGAAAGTGTTTCAGAGCCTCCCGAGTCTGTCTTGTTGTTATTATTGGAGGAGCCCCCTTTCTAAAGATATAGGGAGATTAGAACTGGTTGTATAAAGGGGTAGTATTGAATAGGGATGTAGGATTACCTTGAAGCTTATACCTATATGTATATGTAAAAGAGAAAATAAAGGAGAGAAGAGAGAAGAAAGGGAAAAGCAGATAAAGAAACAGGGGAACAAGAGGCAACAACAACAATAGAAAATGCAGGAATGTGTTTGAAAAACTTTCAAGGTAAAAAATTGTTATGGAGTGTTGTATTGAGTATCACATTGTGATAAAAAGTGGGTTAAAAATTAAAAGAACAAAAACCATGAGAATGCATTTTTAAGTTTAAAATGGAAACTTTAAAAGAAAAAATAAAAAAAAAATTAAAAAAGCAAGTAAGATGAAAAACTGTATCAATAAAGTGTACAGCTTTGGGGGCAGTACCAGGAGTTTAATAAATTGCCTTTCCCCCCGATGTTGGGGTTTTACAGTTTGCGTGTTGTCCTCCTGTGCTACTGGCTTGCCTTCTAGGGGTGGGGCCTGCCGCGCTATTTTCAGTCTCTTCTACCTGGGCTGCGTCTCTCCGCCCCCTTGCTAGGGAGTGGTATCCATGGTAACCAAGTTGTCAGGGTACAGTTCTCTGGGGGGGCTTGTTCTTTTACGGCCTTTTTCAGCTGTTGAGTAAGTCAGGTCAGAGCAAGATGTCTGCGCCCAGACCTCCTTCCCAGAGAGAGCCCCTACACAGAGAGAGGCCACCTGCTTGGCAGCCTGTCACAGCCGGGCAGGCGCAGATGCTGGATTGATTTCTGTCCAAAGCCCTTGCTTTGTTGTTTCACTCCTGCACCTCGAAACTGCAACTGTTTTGGGTTGCGTGACCTTGTCTGTACCCCGAGAGGCTGTGTGGCTCCAGGCAGGAGGGATTGAAGTCCCACGGCCCTGCACATCCTGTGGAAGTCTGCAAAATCACCTTCCCTGGGGGGTCCATGCCTGGGCCCATGGGGTGGAGAGAAGCAGGAGAGAAAAGCAGCGGAAGAAAGGGGGAAAGAAAGAAGAAAGAAAGAAAGAAAGAGAGAGAGAGAGAGAGAGAGAGAGAGAGAAAGAAAGAAAGAAAGAAAGAAAGAAAGAAAGAAAGAAAGAAAGAAAGAAAGAAGCGGAAAAATAGACCCTGCGTTGCTGGTTTCGCCAATGGTAAAACAGACTCCATGGCCCCCGGCTCTGTTGCATTCCCGGCTCTGCCTCGCCTCGAATCAGACCGTAATCTGCTGTTGTTCCCCGAACACAGAGTACTTCCGTGCTGGGGTATTTGCTTCCAATGGTTCGGCTCTGTGGGCTTCCTCCCTCACACCCCTTGTGTCTGGGGGTAACCATCCAATCGCTCTCACTTGTTTCTACCTTTTTGACAATGGTCCTTGCGTGCCGTGGTGATCCAGAAGTGTGAACTATCACATTTCAGGCTGACTTCATGGGTGCTCACAGTGTTCCTGTAGTGTTTTTTGCAGGAATTGGGCTCACTTCAGGGGACTCCCTGAAATACGGTCACCTGGCCTTCTGCCATCTTCCTTAGGGTCGGCACTGTGTTTTATAGTGACAGGAATCACAGGGAAGAGCAGAGTTGATATGAGCAGGTGTCAGAAGCAGGCAGGATAAAAACATTCATATTGCCACATATCAGTCTGATATTCCATAGGCCAGCATTTATCAAATAATGTTTATAAACAATTAGATTCTTTCCTTCTCTGCCTCATATTTGATGAACAAATAGGTTCAGGAAATACTGAATGTTACTCTATATTCTTGTATATTTAAAATGCCTGGAGCACCTGGTGACTCAGTGGGTTAAAGCCTCTGCCTTCTGCTCAGGTCATGATCTCAGGGTCCTGGGGTGGAGGCCCACGTCGGGCTCTCTGCTCAGCAGGGAGCCTGCTTCCTCCTCTCTCTCTCTGCCTGCCTCTCTGCCTACTTGTGATCTCTCTGTAAAATAAATAAGTAAAATCTTAAAAAATGCCTATAACATCAAAATACTCTGAGAAGCCTATGGTAATAAAAACAGCTACAACCACAATTTCCGAAGCTTAAATGTCCAAGTAACTTTTGTTTTTACCCCCTCCAGCCCTATTTTGGATTTCAATTGATATTTATGGAACACAATATGAAAGACAACGTTATGGGCTTTGGTAGAAAGCTTTGAATATGGCATCGCATCAATGTACTTTTCATGTTTCAAAATTTCATTTTAGTGGTGAGACGAGAGGCTAGAAACCTATTATCAGGCTATTGTTCCAGTCCAAAAAGAGAATCAGGAGTTCCTAGGTGAAGCAATGTTAGTGGAGAAAAAGAGAAAATAATGGATTTGAGAGATATTTAAAATATAGAATGAGAAAATTTATGGATAATGCAATAGAAAAGATTATTCAGATATAGGTAATAAAGCCCAGATTTCTACAAAAGAGAATAGGGGATAGTACATGGAAATGTTTACATATACAAATGAGATCATCAAAGCCTTACGAAGCATGCTTGATTTTGAAATGAAGAAAGACAAATGCTTATTAATAGGTTTCAAAGTCTCCTGATATGAAATAGTGATAATACAAAGCTAATATTTTACCTTGAAATAAAATTATTTTCCTCATAAGAACATTTGATTATAATATAATCTGATAAGAAAAGTTCAAATTTTAACATAAACATATTTTACAAATGTCCTGGGGACATATGTATTTTGTTAGTGGGGTAGCACACCAGGATGAGATTGAGAAAATCGTGTAAAAAGTCAGTCTGAACAAGGAAGATATGGCAGAAATGTGATCTGAGAAATAATGTGCTGGTAAGACACTGGGAGCTAGAAGATGATCATGACGTACATTTCTGCAACATGTGTGACAGGGAGTGAAGAAGCAAGTCTTTATTGGTAAATTCTATTTTTAACAGTGCAATGGACTATAGTGAGTCTACTTTGCAGAATTTGAAGGACAAAGAATTTATAAACCTTAAAATTGTATTCTTGGTCGCTCCCCTATTTCTTTTTTTAAATTTTTCTTTACAGCAAATTCTCTCAATATGGGTGCCATAGCCCAAAGTTTTTCATCAATATTGCTGACAATCAAATATTTCTACCACACTAAAGAGTTTAGAATTTGGGGAGTAATGATTATCATTATAAACACAATGTTTCATAATTTTTATTAAGATTATAGTAAGGTAAAACTAACCATTCAGATATGATGAGTGCGCTTTTGAGCTGTTTTTTTTGGGGGGGGGGAGCTCTTTTATATTTATTACAATATAGACTGCAAGAGTATGTCACATTCAAAATAATGTAAGACGGTTAAACCATGATTTCTAATATCTCAAATTCTATAAGAATATCATAAACCTTAGACAAAAGCAAAATTTAGATTAACATCTACCCCAAATAATTTTAGTGTTAAATACCCAACTTTAATTAAATACAAAAAAGTTATGCACTCAACCATGATGGTATGAACATATTGAATAAAAATGTTCTAATATGAATATATTTGGCTATCTAATGAATACATGGCAATGTGTAGCAATGTGTGTTAAATCTTGAGTATTCTATCCTGTTTCTCCTTCCTTGTGTCTGTTGATCATAAGGAGAAACAGACAGTTCTTCTCTAAAGAAGTATAGGCCCATCTGCTTCTCATTTTGACTCTATTTATGCTTGAAAGTTTTAAACTAATTTTCGGACCATTTGTAAAGCTGATCTAAAAGAACTTTAATCTTTAAATGTGGCACTGAAGACGACAGCCAAAATCCCGAGTTCAACTAATTTATTTTTGCTAAAATATTTGATATTGCATCACCAGTTTGTTTCTTTTCCAACTGAAGTTAATATTGACTTTAAAATATTTATAAATACTTTTCACTATTTATAAATATATTAGAAAATAGAAGATAAGTTCATAATTAATGTATCCTGAGGTCAATATACTGCTAAGTATATCTGTCCTCATGGATACTTAGTAATGGCATGAAACTCATTTTTTCTCTAAATAAACATGACAAATGAAATGATATATATACATATATCACTATCATTTATAAATAGACTCCATGTAGCCCCAATTATAAATCAACTACTATATATCTCTCTCTATATATTTTTTCCTTTCACTTTTCTTTTGACAACTCATTATCCAGGAATAAAAGTAGTATCTATCAATAAAAATAGACTAATTTACTTTATGCTGATAAATTAGACTGTCAAAAACTAAAATTGATGTTATTAATTTAATAATTATGCTAAAGAACTTTACTTAAATATGTTCAAATGGATATTTATAATTTACATTAACAAAATACAAATGTCATTTGATTCTTTCCATCATTCTTCTTGTGTGCTTCCCAATTTATAAGTTTAAATGTTTTACTTTCATCTCAAGTTGGGGAAAATCTATGGGATTTTAGAAAACTATCTATAAAAATATGAGACTTTAATCATTCTATGCTTACTTCAACAAAATAATAGCAGAAGGTGAAATATCAACAGAACATCTACTTATCCATTAACTGAATTAAGGGTCATTTGTGTTACAGGTAAAAACTTTCTGTAGTTTATAGCATTAAGGCCTGTGAGGTCTCCAATATGTTTCAAGGCAAGCACTTGTAAGGACGGGTCACTATCATCTACAGTTCTTAGAAAGGTTTTATGCTTTGGGGCACCTGAGCGGCTGTCAGTTAAGTTTCTGTATATTCAGATTGCAAAAGATGCTGAAATTAAGAGATTCGCTATTGGAAAAGTGGACTCTAGGAAAAAAAAAAATCAAGGGTGTGGCTGGGCAACCTTCCAATAATACTCTAAAAGACCAAACGTGTAAAATGTACTTTCACACAGAAGGCTCCAAAAACTTCAAATGTGTGACTCAGATCCTCTTAGCCACACCAGGAAAACCCCCAAAAAGAGATGGGCTTATTTATGAAAGATCAGTGGAGAAGCTCTTGTCTAATGGAGTGAATGCCATGACACACGCAGTTCTATGAAGGGTCACTGTTAGTCAACAGCACAGCATAGACTTTGTACTCCATCCTCAGCAAGCATCAACACAGTGTTAAAGAGAATTATGCCAGAACCCTCCGAAGCTAGAGGCTCATTTTGAGGCTTCCATTCAATGATAATGTTGCCTCTGATCCTGGTTTGGCCTTTGGAGTTTCACATTTGAGAAATAAGTTAAAACACCTATGGTCAATCTTATGTTGGTTTTATTCAAATATTGTACAAATTAATATGACAGTAGCTAGCAAAGTTGTGCTAGGCAATATAGCTCCTTATCATATATTCTAAGATCAGGGTAACTATCCTTCCTAAGCACATATCATCCCTCTGAAGTTCTGGTAGGGGATGTTTTTTATGTTTGGGAACAGATAATGATTTTTATGTGGTGATGAAATCTTTCTCCAATTTCTGCTATTTTGTATTTTATCAATGAAAGAGTGGTTGAATTTTATATCTTGGAAGAATGAAGACTCCCTCTCTCTTTTTTCCCTTTGCTCCTTTTTTTTTTTTTAAGATTTTATTTATTTATTTGACAGAAAGAGAGAGAGGGAGAGACAGCGCACAAGTAAGGGGAGCAGCAAGCAGAGGGAGAAGAAGAAAGGCTCTCCTGGAGCAAATGAGCCCAATGTGGAACTCCATCCCAGGTCCCGGGAATGGGTTCAGGACTGGAGCCAAACCAGTCACTTAACTGACTAAGACACCCAGGCACCCCTGTTTGTTTTTTTCTTAAATAGATTCTTAACTATAGAGAACAAACTGATAGTTACCAGAGAGGAGGTGGGTGGGGGGATGGGTGAAATAGATGATGGTATTAAGGAATGCATTTGCTGTGATGAGCACTGGGTGTTGTATGGAAGTATAGACTAACTCTATTGTACACCTGAAACTAATAATACACTGTGTGTTAACTAACTGGGATTTAAAAAAAAATTAAGTATCAACCTAAAAAAAGAAAGAAAAAAGAATTAAATATATTGTCATCTGAAGGTTTTGTGAAACTAAATATATTCACAGCACAGTTTTAGGTTTATGAGTTTGAATTCATAGTCCTGAAAATAAGACCTAGTCCTTGTGTCTAGTCTTTCTACTCATGAAGTCTAAAGGCATATAATGTATTATAAACAATTTTTTAGTGTGGACATGTCCCAGTTGCATTGCTTATGGTTTTCCTAGTCTTCTGCCAATAAAATTTGACCTAGTGGTAGATAGGGAAGTATCTATATGATAGTTAAAAATAATAATCTAATATAGTTTATAGATGATATAGCCACATGATATTTTGAATGTAAATAGTAATTCCTAAAGATCAAAAATGTTCTTGTTTATATACAAGAATTGAACATGAACAATTTTCTTGCATATTAATTTTCAGTAAATTATTGTTTTACTACCAATAATTCAACAAATCTCAATATCTCATTGCAATGACAGATTATGGTTGCTATTTCAAAGCAGCATTTTTTAAATAAATTGTTTTACCTTTCCCTGATATTTGGGCTCTCATAAAGCTACATTCTTATTATGAATTTTATAGAGGATAAATGAGGTTGTAAATGCTCATTATATATTTTTTCTTGATATATTATTATCAAATATATAAAGCTTAGAGGGTAATTTATATATTATCAGTTTGTGAGAGCTAGCATCTTCTATTTGATGCTTCTAGCATGTGTTGTCATTTCTTCTTGAATTGAAAATACAGCTCTCTTTCCTTTGGATGTGAAAGGCTGCTGCTAGAAAAGGATGTTTTAGAAAAGAAAGATCATGTCTATCTGGTTTTCACAGAGTACTCAAATGATGTGGCTGTTTTATGGAGGAGGCAGTTTGGATGCACTAGACTTTTCAAGAACATGAAAAGCCCTGCTGGGCAATCATTCTCTACACCTGGAGATGACAAAAACTATTTATTCTGGTCTTAGATAGTACCTTCTGGTACCTATACACACGGATGGAATGGAGATCCTGTCACATTTAAACAACCCCTCTCTCCCTGCACTCCAGTCTCTTTGATACACATTTATTTTCTTGAGTTTATTCTTAAGCTCTCATGGGCTTGGAAACATCAATTGGATTGAATTTCTGAAGTAAGAGTAAAGACAAAGAGTAAAGACAAATTATATTCCATTGTACCTATTTATAGCCCTTAATTTACTGATATATAGTACATTAGTTTTTATTTATTTTATTTTTTTAAATAGACTTTATTTTTTTTAAGATTTTATTTATTTATTTGACAGAGAGAAACACAGCGAGAGAGGAAACACAAGCAGGGGGGAGTGAGAGAGGGAGAAACCAGCTTCTAGCAGAGCAGGGAGTCCAATGCGGGGCTCGATCCCAGGACTCCGGGATCAGCACCTGAGCCGAAGGCAGACGCTTAATGACTGAGCCACCCAGGTGCCCCTGTACATTAGTTTTTAACCTTTAAGATCAGAATGTAAGTAGGAGTATACACATACCATTGCAAACATTTGGGTATTAGCTATTTCTTGGTTTCTTTTTACACTGCAAATTATGAGAAATTTATTTCATAATAACAAAGGTTGAAATAAAATGTCCCATGTTATTTTACAAATGACAAATATAGCACAATTATTATAGTGTAAGAAAGATTATTATATTAGAATACATCTTTTAAATGGCAACCCCCAGTTCTGTAAAGCAATCTGTATTTCTAGGGATCCTGGAGAATGGTGAAAGATAGTCTACTAATAGAGGAAGAGTATATTACACTATAACTTTCTTTGAAAGGGGAGTACAGTATGGAATGTAAATCAATATATTTAGTATAAAATTTAATTTTTAAAAAAGATTTATTTATGTATTTTAGAGAGGGAGAGAGCATGGAATGGAGGAGCAGGAGGAGAGGAAAAGAGTCTTAATCAGACTGTGTGGAGCACAAAACCCAGTGTCAGGCAGGCTCCATCTCTGGACCCTGACTGAAATCACAACCTCAGCTGAAACCAAGAGTCAGAAGCTTAACCAACTCTGCCACCCAGATGCCCCCAAAAGACTTAATTTAAGAATTTCATTAATTTTCTATTTTCATAGCAATAACACCTGAATATTACAGTGGTAAAACACTACTATGTTAATTGCCATGACCATCAAAGAGAGTAGTTTTGCTATTTTCTTTTTATAGTTTAGGAAACTAAGTTTCAGAGAGACTAAATGCCCAAAATCACATGCCTTGAACATACAGAATTCCAAAAGCTACCAACTACCTTCTGTTGTAATGGAGACCATGATAAGGAAAACCAAAAGGCCAGATACACTCATGATGTTAGTAATAATATCTTCAGACTTCTCGCACGTAAAACATGCACTTTTGAAGGCTTCAAAATTTCATTCTGACTAGTGAAATTGCCTTTTTGAAAATCTTACTAAATTAGTTTACTGTTTAGCTCACTCCAATCCTGTGACAGTTCTACCCACTTGTATGTATAAAGATATACGTACACACACATGCACTGGGTGATTTCCCACAACTCTGAAAATGTATATGAATTTGACAATTTTTAAGCAAAACTGGTATTTTAGTGATTCTGAATTTTAACCAATTTTAATTTCAATAATTTTTTGGCATTGCATGTTATATATGGCTTTATGTGATAAACTATAAACTTCAAAGCACTTTACCAAAACCCATTTATTTCTACAACAATCTTGCACTAAAATAAAACATTCTTATTTGTAGAGAAAAAAATCCAACTAAAGAATGACCATTTGTGCTTTGGTTTAAATTACTTGACTTATAAATGGAACAGTCCTGGGAGATCCTGTGGCTTGCAATGATCTCCATTCTATTTTCTGAGCTCTAAGCTATTTATCCTATATTTCTACAATGGCACATTTAGGTATGTTTTCAGTTGAGACTTATGGGCTAATAAATGGCTTTCTATTCTATAGCCATGTTACAGAGACACATCTTGGATTCCCGGACATCTTCATATGTGAAGGTGCTCTAAAGGGTACCTAACAAATACTTCTATTCTAGTTGTAGGTTGTGGATTACCAGGGGGCAATGCCAGCAGGAGTATTAGAATCTCTGTAATAACTTTGGAGCCTAGTTAAGCTCCTGAAAGTCTTGAACAGGTGCAAGCAAAGCATAGCATATGTGCTGAGACATTAGCTAAGTCAAGTTGCAAAATCCGAAAATTACTTGGTAGTCACTGGTGCCTTACATTAAGCTAAATTTATAGAAATTGATAAACCTACAACATTCATTGTAGAATGCAATTCAGGAATGGAAACTCTTGAGATACATATAGGTAATCTAATACATATATTCTATACATACTGATTAGGGCAGAAAATATGCATATAGCATTTTCATTATTTACTGCTGCCTCTACTTCTGATTCTTTTTTTTTTTTTTAAGATTTTATTTATTTGACAGAGAGATCACAAGTAGGCAGAGAGGCAGGCAGAGAGAGAGGAGGAAGCAGGCTCCCTGCTGAGCAGAGAGCCCCACTCAGGACTAGATTCCAGGATGCTGAGATCATGACCTGAGCTAAAAGCAGAGGCTTTAATCCACTGAGCCACCCAGGCACCCTCTACTTCTGATTCTATGCTAAGAAAGAAATTGAACATTGATGGGTAATGAAGTACAAACTGAGACAGAACAGAGAACATTTCTCCAGATACATATTTAAAACCAAAAGAGTTTAGAATATTTTCCATCACTAATTTTAATCACATGTTTATAAATTTTTTCATGCATTTGAGACTGCTAGATGTCTCCTCAATATTCAAATTCATTCATTTACATCTTGAATCTTCCTAATACTTAAAGCTCATAATGGATTAAGAAACTGACAAAGTGATAAGAAAATCTAACTGAATTCTTGAATGTTAATCAAATTTTAATTTTAGGGGCGCCTGGGTGGCTCAGTTGGTTAGGCGACTGCCTTCGGCTCAGGTCATGATTCCGGAGACCCGGGATCGAGCCCCACATCGGGCTCTCTGTTCGGCGGGAGGCCTGCTTCTCCCTCTCTCACTCCCCCTGCTTGTGTTCCCTCTCTGGCTGTGTTTCTCTCTGTCAAATAAATAAAAATCTTTAAAAAAAAAAAAAAAAAAAAAAAATTTT
>PITA01007995.1:0-61558 GCA_004023965.1 Spilogale gracilis | reverse complement strand
TTAAGAAAAAATACCAGGAGCATCTGGGTGGCTCAGTAGTTAAGCACCTGCCTTCAGCTGGGGTCATGATCCCAGAGTCCTGGGATTGAGCTCTGCATGAGGCTCCCTGCTCAGCGGGAAGCCTGCTTCTCCTTCTTCCACTCCCCCTGCTTTTTTCCCTCTCTACCTTTGTTTCTCTCTGTCAAATAAATAATTAAAATCTTTTATAAAAAGAAAAATATCAATTTTCAGATTTTGACTTCTATCTGGTGGTGATAAAGTGTACTTTTAAATTATATTTATGCTAATAAATTGAAATTCTAAAATCCCTGTTACATAACCATGAATTAATATGATTTGCATTGATGTCAAATTACATAATTAAATATAATTACAGTTATTATATAACTATTCCATACTTGGTGTATGACTATTTATTCACCAAAAAATTTACATACTTCAAGCATCACTTTTTGAATGCTATGTTTGGGGTGGATAATACAAAAATAATATAGATATTTCTTTCTGTTGTCATCATGGCATACATTACATCCCTAGAATTTATTTATCTCATAGCTAGAAGTTTATTTATATTAATTCTACTTTACTTTATTTGATTAATATCATAATATCCTGCTAGTACATGAGAAAAAGTTATTATCCAAGACAGTCAATTATGTGAAGAAACAATCTTAGATTTTAGAACTTTCTGCATAATTAAGAAGACTTCTCATCTTACATTAAAGGATAATGTTGCAAACCTTTTATATTCACAGTGATAAATATGTGTTTCCTTTTTCCTGTGCATAATAATATAAGGGTTTCTTTTAATAATGTGAAATTATAAAATGCATTTCTTGTAACCATTCAGCTTTACACTAAAGTTAATGAAGACTATATACACAGAGACTCTTTTGTGTGTTTATTTTCTTTAACTTCCCCATAACTGGAGAATGGGTAAATAAATTGCAGGGTATTGATCAATAGAAAATATTTAATTGTTTGTCATTAAAATATTTTAAGGTTATTAATTAGCTAGGAAATGCTTATCAGAAAAAAATGATCTACCATTATTCAGCTCTATAATACACTAAAGGACAACTGTTTTATTGTACATATAGGTTTTCCTTTTGTTTAAGGGATGTGCCACATTTCATTGTATCCTTTTATTTTTTTAAAGATTTTATGTATTTATTTATTTGACACAGAGCAAGAGCACAAGTAGGGGGAGCATCGGGCAGAGGCAGAGAGAGAAGCAGGTTTCTGGCCAACCAGGAAGCCTGATGTGGAGCTCTACAATACCAGGACCCTGAGATTGTGATCTGAGCCCAAGGCAGCCACTTAACCAACTGAGCCACCAAGATGCTCCTCCATTGTATCCTGCCAACTTCTTTTTAGTCTATTGCAAAAAACTCTGAAAGATAATCCTTGTATAGAAGCCTTTACATACTTGTACAATTATTTCTTTCAGATATAGTTCTTAAAATGGGGGTATCAGTAAAAGGAAGAGGTGCATTTGAATTTCCTGAGTTGATTTGTAATTCAGATATTCAAAAATAATTTTCCCATGAAATCATAGTAGTTTTTTGAGGCCCTGTGTGCCTTTTTTAAAAATTTAATTCTAGAGTCGTTAACATAGAGTGTTATATTAGTTTCGGGTGTACAATATAGTGATTTAACAATTCCATATAGTACTGAGTGCTCACCAAGATAAATGCACTCTTAATCCCTTCTACCTATTTCACACAACTCCTCACTCACATAGAGATTGACACTGAAATCATTTACAGGTCTTCATTATTACAAATAATATTATAATGATGACATTTGTATAGAGAATATGTCAATTTCAGATTATTTTCTTAGGGGCCATTAAACAGGATTAAGCAGTATTTACACACTTAAAGCTCTTTGTAAATTGCAAAGAATCATTCCAATTAGGTTGTGCCAAGAAATCTTCCCAATGTAGTTTCTAGGAATGGAAATTTTACCAACTCCTGTCCAAAAGCTTTAAATACATACAAACCTTTGTGGACCATTGGCATGTGTTACCTGGCTCTAATAAATTGCTCTTTTAGTAGTCAATCTTTCTTGGGAGCAATTTTCACCTTTATGAAAATCTATCTTCAAGACTTTCTTTTTATTGTTTTCACCTTTTCTTTGCTGTTAATTCTTAGTCTTCTTTGCTGGCCCCTCTTCTTTTGACTGACTTCAAATAGCAGAAAGTTGCAAGGTCCAATTTTTGGCCGTCTTTTTTTTTCCCTCATTGAAGTATTTTCTCTTTAGATGGAGTCCTATGTCTAGGGCTAGCATATCTTTTAGGCTTCAAATTTATCTGCATCACTGCCACTTAACCTTTCTTTGAGGATCCCAGACTGAGCATATTCAGAGCATACTGTTTAATAGTTAATTTTCCCCGGTTTAGGTAATGACAACCCTACCTACCAAGTTATTAATCTGAAACATGGAAGTCATCCCTGATTTTCCACACATCACATCCACTGGCAAACCCTGTTGGTTTTACTGTCATTATATATCTGATAATATTAAATTACCTTCACGTCTAACATTTTAGTCCCAGTTTGCTTCAACAGACTCCTAGGAACTAATTCACTCCTCTTTTCAGGTATTTCCACACAACAGAACTTGAAAGAGATTTTTTTTAGACAAAAAAAAATCTAAATCAATAACAAGCATATATGTAGATTTAGAAACATCAGAGAGCACACACAGTGACCTAGAAAGCCTTCCATGATCTGATTTTGCCTGTCTTTAAATTAATCTTGTGTTACTCTCACATATTAAAAATTCCCCATGTATACTGGCCTTTTATTGTGCAATTCAACAATCCAAGTTCACTTCTCACCTAAGAATTTTATATTTACTTTTTTTTCCCCCTGAAATGTTCTCTCCACATTTTCACTTGGCTTGATACTTTATTGTTCAGGTCTCAGTTCAAATATCAGCTCCTCAAACATTGTATCCAGATGAAATCCTCTAAGTAGCATCATATAGGTAGTCACTTTTATGCTGTTGTATTGTCCCCATAGCACTTACTGTGTCTTGAATTTACCTACCAATGAAGATTTTTTTGAAATATCTCAGAATATGTCACCTTTATTAATAACATATCCTGCATTTATTTTTATTCCATTTCTTTCCTAACCCAGTCTCTGAACTCAGAGGGAAAGAGTTCTGGTAAATCCTAGACACTCGTGAAGCCAGTATGACTTCAGTCTCTTGTCTAAAATGATTTCCCAAGATAGACTATTCTAACTTTGTGAAAAAAATAAAATGTATATGCATGCACACATATATGCATATATACACATATATTTTCTAAGTTTTAATATTTACTACTTGTCATCTCAGAGGACATTGCTAGCCATAAAGTAACTTGCATGCTTCTTTTCTTCTACCTGCTGATTACCTTGTATTTACCTTACATTTCTTGTCTTTCATGAGATTGCAACCCTAACCTTAAATGATTTGCCTCCATAATTTCTGGTCTAAGAGTTTGTAATTGGCCCATGGAATAGATATATAAAGCACACAGATCCTTAGCAATTGCAAACAGTTTCCTTCATAGAAAGATATAGATGGGAACATAAAGTAACTAAAATGTGAAACACTGTAGATTGTTAAATATTTCTGTCATTGGTCTTCAATGAACCTTAATGTTTCTTTCCTTATCATAGGGAAGAATACAAAATTGCCAGGAAGTTTGGTTCCTGTAATATTCCTTTAAAACAACTCATTTCCCTTTAATGTCCACTAAAATAAATTTAGGTTCCTATCAGCAAGTTTTACATGCTACCTTTCTGCTACCACTTTCTGCTATCATGACCTGAGCCGAAGGCAGTCGCTTAACCAACTGAGCTACCCAGGCACCCCTGAATCTACTTTTTAACATCCCCTACATCTGCCTGACAGTAAAGGTAAAAGAAGATCCCCTCTAGATCATTATTGATCATTCTCTGACTTTTTTGTTCACATATAGTATCTTTGGATACAATAATTATATCCAAAGCCCATTTCTGAACCAATTCTGATGGCCCAGGGAAACTTTGTTGCAGATGGTTTAAACCATAGAAAGTTGTTCCTGATACTGAGGAGCTCCAAGTCGAACCAATTTACTTGGTTAAGAATGGAGGTGGGGGGCAGCTGGGTGGCTCAGTTGGTTAAGCGACTGCCTTCGGCTCAGGTCATGATCCCGGAGACCCTGGATCGAGCCCCACATCAGGCTCTCTGCTCGGCAGGAAGCCTGCTTCTCCCTCTCTCAACCCCCTGCTTGTGTTCCCTCTCTGGCTGTGTTTCTCTCTGTCAAATAAATAAAATATTAAAAAAAAAAAAAAGAATGGAGGTGGGGTGGTTCACCAAAAGAAATTCAGAATGCTCTTACCATAAAGGAGAGGGAATGGGTTACAGACGGCAAAGAGGTACCCACTATAGGGATAAAATTTATCAGACTGGAGAGTACCTCTGCTTGGCTTGCTGGAAAAGAACAGCATGGACTGACGACATTAGTGTGGGAACAGAAAGCCTGAATTATTTTCTGAAACATTTTGCATATTTGCAGAAAGAATACCTCTGAGTTCTTCCTCCTAGCTCTCTCCAGCGTCTGCTTGTTTGGCTGTCTTCAAGTTTCTTCCAGGGCCCACCCACTCTAAATGAAACAACCCAGAATAGCTGTGGCTTTGCTGATAACATTAATTTCAAAAAGAAGCCACAGTGAAAGAGTGAGGAGCCATCAGGGAGAGAGAGGAAAGGAAGAAAATTAGATGAGAATTATGCCTCTTTCCTTTAGCAATTTGCCCATAATCTGATGTATAACAAATATAACATTTTTATAAATTTGACACTATGGTGCCTTTTATTTGATTGAAAGAAAACAAGCTTAGAAATTTCAGAGACCACAAGAACAAAGTTATATAGATTTTAACTTACCTTTGGAACAAACTCCAACTTTACTGATATTGCTGGTGCCTACTCCTTCAATTTCAGGTTTTCCATTTTATCTCTCAGCTTACTGTTCTCTAGACACTCAATAGTCTTTCAATTTCAATAATGCTTTAAGAAGACAAACAAACTCCTTGATGCCTCAGTGTTTTTCTTAAGCTGTTGCCTTTGCTGTGCATGTTCTTCTGGCATTCTTCTCTCACCTTCTCCTTCACCTGAGTTACCCCTGCAGTTTGTAGATTCCTACATTCTTCCTCCCCTTCCCCTTCCATACTCTCTCTCTTTCTTTGTCTCTCCATAGGAATCATTTAAATAAAGTTTTTGTTCCACAGCTACGGTTCCCTCAGGTCATGCTTCCTATTATTTATCCGAAATGTAATTTTTTTTAAAAGATTTTTATTTATTTGACAGAGAGAAACACAGCCAGAGAGGGAACACAAGCAGGGGGAGTGAGAAAGGGAGAAGCAGGCTTCCCGCCGAGCAGGGATCCCGATGTGGGACACCATCCCCGGTCTCCGGGATCATGACTTGAGCCGAAGGCAGTCGCCCCACCAACTGAGCTACCCAGGCGCCCCCTTAAATGTAATTTTTAAAATATTTTATGCAAATTTAACATACAGTAGATGGTACATATTAAAATTACAAAATTTGATACATTTTGACATATGTTCTATACCTATGAAACACCAATGCTATCAAGACAAAGAATATATATATATACATTTACATTTATAAAGTATTATAAGTATTTATACTTCCTGCCTCCTGTCCTCTACTCCATTTCATGGAAACAGAAAATTGATATGGTTTCTGTCACTATAGATTAGCTTGCATTTTTTTTCTTTTTCCTAACTTTATTTTGAAATTATTATCGACAAACAAGAAGTTGAAAAAGTAGTACTGAGTAGTCCCCTGTATCCAATACCCTGCTTTCCCTAATGACAACAATTTACATAACTACAGTAAATAATCAGAACCAGGAAACAGGTATCAGTAAAGTTCAGTGAACTACATTACTTGCATGTCACAAGGATAACACCAGGATTTCCAGGCTGTGGAACTCATTTAGATTCCTTTCTTCTTACAGTTTCACATATTTACATAAAAACAATAAAATAGCTTTTAACTAAGTAGTCTCACCTTGATGTTTGTTGCTGTGGATTCTGCTCCCCACTGTCTGCACTCATGTATCTCACCTGGGGAGGGATGAGATGGATGGAAAGGTTCTAGAGAGTAATGTCAATCCCACACTTTCCTTGTTGTGGAGAAGTCATGTAATATCCAAAGAGGGGGAAAAAAACCTGCAAAAGGAAATAGAGTAATAAGTTTATCTAGATAAAGAATTAAAGGGCAGGTGCCATAAAGAGAAATGAGAAAAACTTTGCAGATTGGATATAGGGGAGAGTTCAGTGAAAATTTCCAGATCCACCATCAAGTAAATGAAATGGGAGAGGCATGGAAAGTGATTTTGAAAATGTTAATTTTGGTAATGAGTTAAATAATCTCTAAAATTCTTCAAGAGATACCAACAAAGATAGAAAGGTTTTTTTTACACATCATTTCACATCTGTGCATCTATGAAAACAATTTAACACAAAAGCTTGACCATATGGAGTGCTAAAAGTTTTAGTGTATCACTGAATTCACCCGTCACCAAAACCAGGATCTCAACACCAACCCCACCACAGCAAAGGTACACATCCTCCTGTGTTCCCAGTGCTGGTGAAAATCATTAACATCTCCCCAGTTCTGGAGAAAAAAACCTTATTTTAATCTTTATCTCTTCCCTTAAAGCCTAGTATTTGTATTTATTTCATATTTTTATCCTGTTGATTTTATTTCTTAAACTTCTTTCCAGTTCATTTACATTGTCATTGCCATAGTCCCTGGATCCTAATTTGGGTTGTGACCTCTCAGGTCAAAGGTACCATAGCAAATTCTAAATGTTCATATTTCCCTTCTTTCTTACTTGGTCTCCAGTCTGTTTCTCACATTGAAGCTTGTATGATTTCACTGTAATACGTATCTGATGATAGTATTCTATTGCTTCAAAAAATGTCAGGGATTTCTTGCTCCTTGGAAGAAGCTCAAAGTCATTTTGCTTTGGCTTCCCTTCTCTCTGAAGCCTCATACCTTGCTGTTCTCCACCTCAGACTCTTAACTCCTTGATGGACCACCATTTCCTTTTTTTCAACTTGACATGCTCTCTCCAGCCTGTGAGACTGCCCTTTTTATGTAAGACAAATTTCCTTTCTCAGCATCCTGTTTCTGCTGTACCTGGGCCTGCACCTACACCTTTCAGCTTCCTACCGAGGGTTCACTTCTTTCAAAAAACTATTCATTTTTCCCTTCTCACAAGTCTTGATTCAGTGCCTGTCTCCTTGTTCTTAGACCTCCTCTACTTCCCATATGTTAGGTCTTGTTAGAATATATCATTGTGACAATGTTTATTTGTCCTCTTCACCAGAGTAAAAGTGCTATAAGAACACAGACCATGTATTTTACTTAGTGTTGTAAAGATCAAACAATCAAAAAAAGCAAACAAAACCCCATAAAAACAACAACAAAAAGCCCACTGTGACTGGCTTATACAACATTCAGTAAACATTTGTTGAAATAAAATTAAACTTCACATATCTGTCTTTCTATGCAATAGTAAATATGCTAAATATTAAGTTAAATGCATCTATGACTTTCCTGCTACCATGATATTGGATGAAAATATGGTGATCTTATATTACCTTGCTGGTGTGTCTCAGAATATAAAACTGCCAGGTTCACTAATATGTGCTAGCCAAATATATATTTAGTACTGGCAAATATAGGCACTAAATAATAATTGCTTTCAAATGAGCAACACAAAGGAATATTCTTTTTCATTAACTCATTATTTTTTTTAAAGATTTTATTTATTTATTTGACAGACAAAGAGATCACAGGCAGGCAGAGAAGCAGGCAGAGAGAGCAAAGGAAGCAGGCTCCCCACTGAGCAGAGAGCCCAATGTCATTAACTCTTATTAAGAGCACAAGAATTATCAAACTTCTTCAAATGAATAATATTAAGTAATTTTTAATAACACAATATTTAACCTCCACCCCCACCCCCACTAAAGTTACACTTGTCAGGGTTAGGCTTTTTTTCTTTTAAGACCTCTTCTAATTTTCTGAGAGGATAAATGGACTGTAATAATTATAATGTAATTCTTATAATTGGTGTCATGCATTTGCTTAGCAGACAATTACAGTATCAATTTGCTATTAAGTAAATGATATTGTCTAAATAGACTTTACATTTCAGAATTGTGACTACAACCTCAGTATCTTCACATATCAAGTATATGGTTTTTGGCCCTATTTTAATATCATGTACTACTGCACTGAATGCTCTTTATTCTTAAATGTGGCTGCCTGAAATACCAGATGCTAAATTATTTGCCTTTCTTTTTTTTTTTTTAAGATTTTATTTATTTATTTGACAGAGAGAAACATAGTGAGAGAGGGAACACAAGCAGGGGGATGAGAGAGGGAGAAGCAGGCTTCCCGCTGAGCAGGGAGCCCGATGCGGGGCTTGATCCTGGGTCTCCAGGATCATGACCTGAGCCGAAGGCAGTGGCCTAACCAACTGAGCCACCCAGGCGCCCCTATTTGCCTTTCTTTATGTTATTATATGTGGGAAAATCATGATGTAGAATAAAGACTATTCTTGCCTCTATCAATTTCTTAAAAATAAAAATATAAAGTGAACAGGAATATCAGAAAATAAAACATCTTTTGATGGTTGAGTTCAGTTTTTAAGCTTTTATTGAAGTATAATACACATATAAAATTGGTTTAATTAATATTCACAATTAATTTCACAGACTTTAGGTACCTGTAACAGGCATCAAGATTACTAGATAGAATATTACCATCATAACATAAGACCCACTGCTCCATAGCTCATCCTAGTTGCTATCTGCCTCCCCCAAATTAAACACAATTCTGATTTTAAACATGATAGATTATTTTTGTTTGTTCTTGAGTGTCACATAAATATCATATAGTAAATACTTTTTTATATTTCTTTTATTCTATATTATGTTGAGACATCAATATTGTTGCATGTAGTTGTAGGTTGTTATTATTGTTGTGTAATATTCTATTATTTGCATATCATACAATTTTTTTTCCATTTTATCATCAATAGGCATTTGGGGAATTTCTAATTTTTGACTATTATAAATAGTTCTATTATGAATATATATGTAATTCTGTTAGGTTTCTATCCCAGAGTGAAATTTCTGGATTATAGGATATTCATATATTTAATTTTAGTGTTTATAGTTTAGCACTTTCCAAAGAGGCTTGACCAGTTTGCCAATATAAGCAGTAAATGAGAGTTCTGGTTTCTCCATATACTTGCTATGTCATTTATTTTTTATTTATTATTTACTACATTATTTATTTATTTATTTACTTACTTACTTATTTATTAAATTCAATTACCCAACATATAATATATCATTAGTTTCGGATGTAGAGTTCAGTTATCCATCAGTCACATATAACAACCAGTGACCTCCTTAATGCTTATCACCCAGTTACGCCCTCTTTCCACCCACCTCACTCCAGCAATCCTGTTTGTTTCCTATATTAAAACTCTCTCATGGTATGTCTCCCTCTCTGATTTCTTCCCATTCAGTTTCTCCCCTCCTCCTATGATCCTCTGTGTTATTTCTTATATTATTATTATTTTATTATTACTGTTATTATTATAAATACTTAAGCCATCTTGCAGAGTACAATGAAACAGTGGTACATTGTTGTTCTAAGTTTCATTTCTCTGATGATTGATGAAGTTTAATAAAATTCTTTTTTTTATGTTTACTGGCCATTTGCATCTCCTTTCTTATGAAGTGTCTGTTCAGGCTTTCTGTCCATTTTTAATTAGCTTCAGTGTCCTTTTCACATAGAAATTTATAGAAGCCTTCTTTATACCTTATTGAATTTATATATGGCAAATATTAATTTTTCACCCTTTGGTCCTTTTTTCTCTCTTAATCGTTTACTTTGATAAGCAAAATTTCTTAAATTGAAAATAAATGACTTGGTTAGATTTTTTTTTTTAAGATTTTATTTGTTTGACAGAGAGAAACACAGCCAGAGAGGAAACACAAGGAGGGGGAGTGAGAGAGGGAGAAGCAGGCTTCCCACCAAGCAGGGAGCCTGATGTGGGGCTCAATCCTTGGTCTCCGGGATCATGACCTGAGCCGAAGGCAGTCGCTTAACCACCTGAGTCACCTAGGTGCCCCTAGATTTTTTTTTTTTATCATTATGGTTAGTGTGAACACTAATTTCAATAAGCTGCACATTAAAACCAAATATTTGGAAAGTTATATTTATAAAGTAACAATCATATACCCTAAAACCTACATTATTCCCTAGAGATTATGTATGGGATCTTAGGCAAAATAGTTAATTTCTCTCACCTCTATTTACTCGTTGCAAAATGGAAATAAGGAAAACATTCTCATTTTCTAGACTAAATGCAAAAATAAAATATACTGATGATGATGAATTTTTTTGTAAACTGCAAGGTATATCACAAGTATAAGGCAATGATAGAAAGAAACTATATGGGGTGCCTGGGTAGCTCAGTTGTTAAGTGTCTGCCTTTAGCTCAGGTAGTGATCCCAGAGTCCCGGGATCAAGCCCCACATCAGGATGCCTGCTCAGACAGAGGCCTGCTTCTCCCTTTCTCATTCCCCCTGCTTGTGTTCCCTCTCTAGCTGTGTTTCTCTCTGTCAAAATAAATAAAATATTTTTTAAAAAAGAGAAACTATATGATTTTCTTGTCATAGACAAAATAGATTTTATGGCCCTTAATTTATGTCATGACACTCAGGTGACATTCACCTTACAAAAATAATAAATAGGTTGGTAAATCAGGGTACTTGTCATCAATCCATAAATCTCTAATATTACTAATTTAAATGAAATCCCTTTAATTATAATCAAATAATATATATTATAATTAATATATAATATATTGATTTATTTTATATATAATCAAATAGACTTAAATTTCATTGTAGTTTTGTAGTTCTTATTTGGGACCCACAGCTTAAAATGATGTCTCCTAGAGCATATAAATTCATATATGGACCATAGCCATGTAAACTATAAAATAATTCAGCCATACTATATTATCATTTTACAGAATCATATTTTTCAGATATTTTAATATAACATTTATAGATTTATAAGATGTGTTTGTTTATTTATATAGTCAATTACAATTTATTGAGAATCTGATTATTAGTCAAGACAGGCTGAATGATGCTTCATAAAAAGTAACTCTAAGGTTTTGATAGCTTAAAACATCTAAGTTATTTTTGATTCATGCTGTATATCCATCTCAAATGAGTTGTATTTCTAATCCATTTTTTTCTCATTCTGAATCCAAGATGAAGGATAAACCCCCATTTAGAGCCTTGCTAGTTGTGGAAATAATAATAGTGCTCTGAAATCTCTCTTCAGTTATGATCTTTCCAAGAGAGAATATAGGTAATTTTGTTCACAATTTGTTGACCTTAACTAGTACCATGTCCCACCCAAACAAAAGAGGGCCAAGAAATGCAAACTTAACATGTGTCTGAAAGGTAAAAAGCTGGGATATAGTCAACAGCAGAAATGATGATTTGTACTATGCTAATAGTACCATACAGGTTTCTAGGGAACACAAATAAAAAAGATGCAGCTTATGTCTCAGTAGTGACAAACAAAAAATATACTCCACTGAGATGTGTGTAATAATAGTTCAGTGACTATGCAATGGAATGCATGGTAAGCTCTTTTTGATGAGTGTGGAAAGGCTTCAGAAAGAAGAAATAATTGATCTGTAACCACAGATGTAACCATTGATCTGGGGTTACAGATCAATTATTGGCTCAGTGGGTTAAAGTCTCTGTGTTCTGCTCAGGTCATGATCTCCAGGTCCTGGAATCAAGGCCCATATCAGGCTCTCTGCTCAGTAGGGAGCCTGCTTCCTCCTCTCTCTCTGCCTGCCTCTCTGCCTATCTGTGATCTCTCTCTCTGTCAAATGAATAAATAAAATCTTTAAAAAAAAGAAAAAAAATGATTAAATTATGAGAAGTATCTATCTTCAACAAAGAAGGTTTGTGATTTAGCATTGTTGAGGACATCAAAAATGAGAGAAAAAAATGAGAGAAAATCTCTGTAAACCATATATCTGACAAAGGGCTTCTATCCAAAATATAAGGAAGTCAGTAGAAATAAATAAATACATAACCCAACTAGAAATAGTTCAAGGGCCTTAAAAAAAAATAGTCAAAGACCTAAGTAGACATTTCCCCCAAAGAAGCCATACAGGTGGCCAATAGGTATATGATAATATTCTCAACCTCACTAATCATCAGGGATACTAAAATCAAAACTACAGGATATCACCTGACACTTGTCAGGATGTCTGTTATCAAAAAGACAAGAGCCAACTAGTGTTGATGAGGATTTAAAGAAAAGGAAATCCATTAACAGTGTTGATGGAGACATATATTGTTACAGCCATTATGGGAAACAGTATAGAGTTTTCTAAAAAAAAAAATTAAAAACAGAACTCCTATATGATCCAACAATCGCACTTATGGCTATATATTAGAAGAAAACAAAATCATTATCTTAAAAAGATATCTGTACTCCCATGTTCAATGTAGCATTATTCATCATATCCAAGGTATAGACAAATCTAAGTGTCCATGGATGAATAAATAGGCAAAGAAAATATTGTAGAAATATATAAAGAAATATTAGCCTTGAAAAAGAAGGAAATCCTGCCATTTGCAAAAACATGGATGGACTTTCAGGACATTATGCTAAGTGAAATAAAGTAAGCAGGGAACGATAAATACTCTATAGTATCACTTATATGTGGAAATTAAAAAAAAAGTGGAACTTACAGAAGCAGAGTAGAATTGTGGTTTCCAAGGGCTAGAAGGTAGGTGAAATGGGAAGAGGTTGATCAAAGGGAGCAAACTTTCAGTTTTAAGATGAATAATTTCTGGAGATTTAATGTACAGCATGGTGTCTACACTTAATATTACTTCTTGTATATTTGAAATTTGCTAAGAAAGATTATAAACACTTTCACCAAAAACAAAAAGAACAAAACAAAAAAGTAACTATATAAGGCAATGGATATGCTGATTAAGTTGGTATGGGAACTGTTCTACAATGTGTACATATACCAAATCATCATATTGTACACCTTAAATATATGATAATTTTATTTATCAAAAAAATTAAAGGAAACAAAGTTAACAAAAATGGAGCTGAAAAAATACAGAATGTATAAAGAAATAGCAGAGAATTCTAAAGAGATGTAACATGGTTATATTAGAATGTGACTCATTACTGTCATAGGGGAATAGAAATGTTTTGCCAATCTAAGAGATAAGTAATAAGACTGAGGATCTCACTTAAATTTTGGAGAGGAGATTTTTTTTTTAAAGATTTTATGTATTTATTTGACAGAGAGAAACACAGCTAGAGAGGGAACACAAGCAGAGGGAGTGAGAGAGGGAGAAGCAGGCTTCCCGATGAGCGGGGAGCCCAATGTGAGGCTCAATCCTGGGTCTCCAGGATCATGACCTGAGCCGAAGGCAGTCGCTTAACCAACTGAGCCACCCAGGCACCCCTGGAAAGGAGATTTTTTAATCTGTTTGTTCATTAAAACAAATCAAGATTCTCATTCTTATTAAAAAATGTAGTTTAGCAATTTAACTGCTGAAGGATAGATGCCTCTTGGAAAGTATAACTAGTTTTAATTTAGAATAACTGGTATGATTAATATTTGATTGAATTTTCTCTATTTTATATTAATTTTTGAAATGGGTATGGCTGATTACCCACACTTTCTAAATAGTATGTGTAGCTAATAACTCTTCTCTCATGATTTTTTTCAAATCATTGCATGTCACAGTTAACAATTCACAGAGTAGAAAACACAACTGATCCATATATAAATATTTCTCTTACACCATTGTTGTCTTGTGTGTGTCAATGATGCAGGTAAATGGATCTTTTTTCTGTTTGATATAAAGTAATATTGATTTGTTTCTTTATTTCATTATTCTAATTCCAGCTTCTAGCTATTGATTAGCATCAACAAATTCTTAGGATGTAGGAAAAACAACAACAACAACAAGAAAAGCTGAATATGAATAAAATTCCATCCTAAGTTTACTGATGGGAAAATTACCAAAAACAAAACAAATCAAGGTAACAACAGCAACAACAAAAATAGCTCACATTTAAATATTTACAATATGTCTGGTACTATGCTAAGAACTTTCCACTTAGTAATTAAAGCATTCTATAAACCAGGTTTTACAAATTGTTTTACAAATTTACATATCAGGATGTGGAGAATCAGAATATGTCACTGACCTAAGACCTCACAGTTAAAAAGTTACAAATGCAAGACTTGAATCCAGCTGAGTATACACTCTTTTTTTTTTCTTTAAGATTTTATTTATTTATTTGACAGAGATAAACACAGCTAGAGAGGTAACACAAGCATGGGGAGTAAAGGGAGAAGCGGTCTTCCCACCGAGCAGGGAGCCTGATGCGGGGCTCCATCCCGGGACTCCAGGATCATGACATGACCTGAGCCGAAGGCAAACACTTAAGGATGAGCCACCTAGAGCCCCTGAGTATATACTCTTAAAAACAACACACTAATTCTTTCATGTTATGAGTTCTAGATTGAAAAAAAAAAAAACAAAAACATTATCCTCAACACAATCTCCAGCCTACACATATGCAAATTTATTGTGTATATTTCCATTACAAGACTTCTGTCACAAAGAAGCATTCTCTGATAATGATCATTTTCTGTTTCATAAGATGTGGTACACTTAATGATGAAAAGCTAGTTTAAATATAGAGAAATTTCAAACTTCTGGAGTTAGACTAAAATAGTGCTTTCAGCAGGATTTTATCTCAAGGATCTTAAGTAACTTAACTGCTCAAAAGTTTATTTTTTCATCTGTAAAACGGGGATAATAATATTGCATATCTCATTGTTGTGTTGACTCAGTGAGAAATGATTTATAAAATGACCACCCCATAGTACACCCTCAAAAGTATAACTCTTTTTTCCATGATCATCATCATCATCATCAATTTTATCATTTAGAATTATGTAAACACATATTTTCAGGAAGATAGCTATTAGGTATGTGAAGTTGTGCATAACTATATTTTTATATATACTATAATATATAAAATACATTTGAATATATAAAACTATTATATGTGGATATATACTACATAGTATGTATATTATATATGTAGAATATATATGCATAAGTATGTATAGTTATGTAAATATATATAACAATAAAACAGTCTCCCTCATATTTCTATATGTTTATATTATTCGATTGTGGATAATATAATTGGATCGTGATCTTATTTATTTTTTTGGATTGCAACTTTTAATATTTTGTATAGCATGTGACCTCATGATCTGTATTTGATTGGGTGACTTCAGTCCATGCATTTCATAAGCCAAGCACATGAAGGCATATGGCACAAAGCAATGGCAATCTTTTATAGAAAGTTCTTTGACTAGAGAGATTTCATCTCATAATCAAATTTTATAAAATTAAATATTGGAAATAGAGATTATTCCTTCACATAGAAGATAGCAGTCCAAATTAAAAAAAGCATCATGTTGATTAAAACTTATTGGTATTTGACATGACTTGGATAGATGAAAAGCATTATCAAAGCTCTCATCTATACATATTTTCTGTATTTTTAGATTGGAGTAGGTTAATACTAGACAGAAATCCTATGCCTTCCTGATATATTTAATTGAAGACAAGAAAATGGCAGCATTTAGTTGTTGGGTTCACATTAAAGGTAGAAGAATTAATGAATATAATTTAACAATTAACTTGAATTCTATAATTTCAAGCTGTCTAGTATCAGAAATTTGAGGTGCCATAAAAGTTTAATAAATGGTGAATCAAAAACAAATCAAATTAACTTGAATAAAGTTATTTGGTGCTTGATTTATTTTTTAATTTTAAGATACAACATTCACTTCTTAAAAATACAGATTAAAGAAGATATCCAATTATAAAATGTAAAATTGTGCAAACATATTGGACAATTGTTAGTAGCTTCTACATTAAAAATATTTAAAATATGAAGCAAGTGAAAAAATGGACAGTAATTCCTGTGTACTGCCTTTGCTAATATATAGACACATGGAGAAGCTGTAACTAAGTTAATTATGAACTGGATGATTGAAATGTCACTTTCTCCAAGGGTGAACATATGGATAATACGCTACAGGTTGTTTTTAATCCTTTGTCAGAAGTGTTTAAGTCACTTTGTATCTGCACTCTACCTGAAAACAAATGAAATTGCCTTTCATCAGTTTTAACTTCTGTTAAATTTCCACATCTATGAAAGAAAATTAGAATGAGAGACTTGGAAAAAATAAAACTCTCATTCCCCACTGAGATTTATCTTTCCCATAGAGGTTTCAGTATGTCTGTAAATTTTAACAGTTCCTCTAATTTCAGTGGCTTTGTGCTGGTAGGGGAGAATGATACTTAGTTGCAGTTTGATCCCAGAAGGGACAATAGGTTCTGTAGCATTTGCCAACACTGATCCAGTTTAGTGATTAAACTCCATATCACTGTATTCAAAAAGAGTTCAAAACTCCATTCTGGCAAAGTGTGAAAAAGTTTTAGTTAGTTAGTGGTGTAGGTTAAGGACAGCTGTGGGAGGAAATAGCAGGAGTGTACATGGTAGGCTATAATCGCTTCTTTAGATATAGACTGCTCAGAGGGCCTAAGCATGCTCTTCTCAAATAGGATAAAGCCCTAAGGCAAAGAAGGTTAGAGAAGTAATTATCTTTTTTTTTTTTTAAGACTTTATTTATTTGACAGAGAGCGAGAACAAGCAGAGGGAGTGGGAAAGGGAGAAGAAGGCTTCCCGCCAAGCAGGGAGTACAATGCAGGACTCATTCCAGGATGCCAGGATAACAACCTGAGCAGACCCCAACCGACTGAGCCCCCCAGGTACCCAGTAATCATCTTTTTATACTATTAATGATCCATCTTGAACTACATAGATGTTGCATACATAATACTTAAGAAACCTAGGAATGATGTTTTATTTTATTTTATTTTTATTTTTTTAAGATTTTTTTATTTATTTAACAGAGAGAAACACAGCCAGAGAGGGAACACAAGTAGGGGGAGTGAGAGAGAGAGAGGGAGAAGCAGGCTTCCTGCTGAGCAGGGAGCCCGATGTGGGTCTCGATCCTGCGTCTCCAGGATCATGACCTGAGCCGAAAGCTGTCACTTAACCAACTGAGCTACCCAGGCGCCCCAGAAACCTAGGAATGATGTTTTAATTCAAACCCTTAATAACTATATGCCTTAGGCTGACTTATTTATCAATTTAGCCATTATAATAAGTCATTCCTGTGATGGTTATGAGAATTTCATAATAAAATATATGAAACATGATTAGCACAATATCTTACATAATAAAACCTCAATGAATGTTAATAATTGTTATTCCCACTATACTGATTACATATCAATAATTTGTATCTGTGGAAGATAATTACACTGACCACTCTTAAGTGTATATATGTATATACATATATACACTGACCATTCCCTTAAATATATAGAGACTCATTTTTTCCATTAGCATTATATATGTTAATGAAAACAACATATATTTTTCATAAGTTTCAAAAATTAATAATTAATATAATATCATTGTCTCTAAAGAGTATCAGAGAAAGCTACTAAATTATCTTTTTGGGGGCACCTGGGTGGTTCAGTTGGTTGAGCGACTGCCTTCGGCTCAGGTCATGATCCTGGAGACCTGGAATCAAGTCCCACATCAGGCTCCCTGCTCGGCAGGAGGCCTGCTTCTCCCTCTCTCACTCCCCCTGCTTGTGTTTCCTCTCTCGCTGTGTTTCTCTCTGTCAAATAAATAAATAAATAAAATCTTTTTTTTTTTAAAGGAACAGATCTATGCTCTAGCAATTGCATTAATGGAAATTTATCCATACAAAAATGCTGATTCTAAGGGGTACATGCACCCCAATGATTATAGCAACACTAGCAATAATAGCCAAATTATGGAAGAACCCAAATGTCCATTGACTAATGAATGACTAAAGAAGACATGGCATATGTATAACTGACTTCTACATTATCTCTCTTATATATGGAATCTAAAAAAAGTATATATATATATATGTATTTCATTCATTTTGATGGCTGATATATATATGTATATATACACACACAAAGATACATATATACATAATGGAATATTGCTCAGTCATAAAAAATAATGAAATTTTACTATTTGTAACAATATGGATGGAACTAGAGTGTATTATGATAAGCAAAATAAGTCTATCAAAGAAAGACAAATATATGATTTCACTCATATGTGGAATTTAAGAAATCAAACAGATGAACATAGGGGAAAGGAAGGAAAATAAAGTAAAATAAAAACAAAGATGGAGGCAACCATAAGTGACTCTTAACTATAGGAAAAAAAAACTGAGCATTGCTGGAGGGGAGGTGGGTGAAGGATTAGACTAGATGTGTGATGGGCATCGAGGAGGGTACTTGTTGTGATGAATACATGTAAGCGATGAATCACTAAATTCTACTCCTGAAACCAATACTACAGTGTATGTTAACTAACTTGGATTTAAATTTAAAAAAAAAAAAAGAAAATTTGGAGTTGGATACTGGCTCCAGCTGTTTCTAAATGTGTGGCCTTGGGGAAGTCTTCTCACTTCTAACTTCTTATACTGCTTTTGTCAGGTTTTATTATGATGATTAAGCTAATTTTATCAAATGAGTTGGGTAGTGTTCCTTTTTTTTTTTTTTTTTTCCTATGATCTGGAAGAGTTTGTGTATGAGGTTTGCCTCAAGTGATAAAGAAAATAAAGTTCCATAAAATGACCAAAAAAAAAAAAAAATGATCTTGCCATTTGCAACAACATGGTAAGCCTGGAAGTAATTATCTTTAGTAAACTAAGCCAGACACAGGAAACAAAACAATGAAAAAACCCCTACATTATCTCACTCATATGTGGAATCTAAAAAAGTCAAATACATTGAAACAGAAGGAATGGTGATTACCAGGGCAGGCAGGTGCAGGAAATGGGAAAGTGTTGATCAATGGTGCAAAGTTGCAGTCATGTAGGATAAATTAGCCCAGAGCTGTAAGGTACAGTATGTTAGCTACAGTGAATATTTCCATGTTGAATATTGGAAATTTGTTAGAGAGTAGATTTCATGTACTCTCATCACACACAAAAAGTTGTAACTATGTGAGAAGATATGTTGATTAGCTTGACTGTGGTAATCACTTCATTATGTGTATGTATATCAAATCATCATGTTGCACATCTTAACTATATACAATGTTTATTTAAAAAAACAAACAAATTTGATTCTCTGAGAACAGCATGGTTTGAGAGAGAAATATAAATTTACATTCAAATCTAGGCATGGACAGTTACTAACCCTATAATATCAGGTAAAACATTTTTTTTTTGCTCCAATTACCTTACATGTAATAGGATATAACAATATTTAATTTATAGGGCAACAGTGAGGACTAAATAAGAGTGTATACATAGGGCCTGACTCCTTAAGCATTTCATTACTCATTAGATTTATTCATGCTTGTCCAATACTCCAATAATTGAATTAGAAATTGCTTTCTTTCATAATGCATTAGGGGAGATATAGTGAAATATTCAATCACTGGTTTTATATGTCCTAAAGTTATCTTTTAAAAGGTTAATCAGATTGTGCTAATGTTTGTGCTAATTTTGCTAAAAACCTTCTAGAGCTTCCTTAAAATACAGATAAAATATTTTGCTATTGCTGACATAGCTCAGTATATTCATCCTCCAATCATTTCTTCAAAGCCATCATATTGTGCATCCTCTGTGTGGCAGACGGACATTGGATGTCTGTCCTCCCATGATCTTCCCCTCCCCACCTATCCTTGAGGGTTGGCAGGATTGGTGATTTCCTTCTAGCCAATAGAAAATGACAAAAATGTTATGCTAAATAAGGAACCATTATGCTAGCAGACTCACTCTAAAATTTTTTTATCTTTGGTGGTTTTGAAGAAGCTGCAGTAAATCTTATGGCTGCAAGAAAGTGAATTCTGCCAACAGTCTAAATGAGGTTGTTTATAGGGTCTTCCCTAGTTGAGCCCTCAGATGAGAACTCAGCCACAGACAGAACATTATTGTAGACTCGCAAATGACTCATAAGCATTTCTTTCAATTCGTAGAAACTATAAATTATGTAATATTTTAGAATATTAGGTTTATGGTAATTTGTGACACAGAAAATTAAAACAACTTGTTTATCAGCAAAACTGCCTAGCTTTCTGTTCCTCAACATATCAAACCTGTGTGCTCATCATTTTTTAATCCAACTATACTAAGCCCTGCTATTCTCAAATCTGCTAAGTCATTCCCTACTCATAATATTCTATCTTCTTTCATTCTGCTGATATATTTGAAATTAATTTACTTTAAAACTTATTAATTATTTGACACCCCCCCCAAGGAGATTGTAATATCTACATTTATACTGAATTATACTGTACCTCTAGAACCTAGCACAGAGCCCGGAAAGGGAAGAACTTAAGCAACCTTTCTCAGAGTGTAGTTGTTGTCTACACAATTCCAACTAACTAGCTCATGTATCTTCCTAACAAACTGAACACTTAGTTAAATATTTTCCAGCAAAATTATTTGCCTTATAATATTCATAAGTAACCAATTACTGTGAATAAAGGCAAAATAAAATTGATATTAATTAGCAGGAAATCTACTCCTAAAGAAAATGATATTTTCAATATAAAATATCACCAAATGCAGAGCCACAGAGAGACTTCGTAATTAATTTTTTTAATAAAAAAGATTCCTAATGACCACATTTCTGGAAGATAAGTCTGTAAATAGATTTTTTTAAAGATCACCATTTCTAAACTGTATACTACATACCAATATAAAACATAGATTATCTTCAAAATCCCTTGTTTTGCACTCAAATCTTGATATACTTGCTTCATTCTTTTTGGGGTAATTCTTAAACTCTTTTAATTTTAAAAAGAAAAACTGGCACATTTATTCATAAACAGCAAACCGTGTAATCATAGCACACTGGTTTTATAAAGATATTCCCAGAATCTGAGGCTGAAATGAAAAGGAAGTTCTCTTAAGAGTCAGTTAAAATGTTTTTAAAACTTTGAAATAGAAGAAATCAAACATGTTCAGGAAATAAAGGGGCCACATTAAATAACAACTTATAAGTGTGGAGTTAATGAGATTGAGGTTGAGTTTGAGGTATCTCTCAGATTACATCTAGAGTTTTAAAAATACCCTGTGCCTAGGAATACATGATGAGAATGTAAAGTAATGTGAAGGAAAACTAAAGAATTCAATATTTTGAAGTGAGACAATAATTATGAGACATATAAGTTCTTAGTACATAGAAGTTCAATACATAGTTGTTAAATAAGTGATTTTTCTATTGAACTATAGGTGAAGGTCATTCAGAGGTCATGACTGGTGGTTGTCCTGAGAGCTGGACTGGAAATACCAAGGGTTCTCCCTCCCTCTCTGTCCTTGGAATATACATACTGTTCCCATAGTGGCAACTATTCTTAGGGATGAAGCCTCAAGAGATCAATGTGCTGTTGAATCCAGTGGGGTGGTATATATGAATGAACCCAGTTAGGGTCTCTATATAAACTTTTAAGATCCTGGCTGGTTGGTGCAGTTATGTACTCTTCTGGTAGCCACACAAGAGAAGCCTCACGTCTAAGTTCTCTTCATTTATTAAATCTGCCACATACCAAGCTGAAGTGTTCTGTCCCTTTCTTTATTCTCTTTGCCTTCCTTATATGGAGACCACTCCCAGATTTCATTTGGGAAGCTCCCAAGTTTGCAAACCAACACGAACTAATTCCATTAATTTGTTCAAATTTTAAACCTTTCAAGGCACATATAAATATTAGGAATTGATAAAATATTTAGCAAATGTTTGATGAAGTTATTAGTAGTTTAATATTCCCATGTATTTTTTTAATAAAGACTTATTTATTTGAGAGAATGAGCAAGAGAGAATATGAGTGGGAGGAGGGGAAAAGACAGAGGGAGAAGCAGACTCCCCACTGAGCAGAGAGCTCAAAGTGGGGCTCAATCCCAGGGCCCCAGGATCATGACCGAGCTGAAGGCAGACATTTAACTGACAGGGCCACCCAGGAACACCCCTATTTAGTCTTCTAAAAGATACAAAGCACAGGCACTGTAAAGTTGACATAAATAACCTGATTCTTTAGTTAGATAAGAGTATCACCATAAAATAATAGTATGCTTGGTAGTATATCAACTTCCTGTGCTTTTGGTGAACGTGAGTCAAGTCTAGTCATCTTTGATTCATCATCATTAATGGTATTTTTGACCTACACACACACACACACACACACACACACACACACACACACACACACACTGGCTAAATGAATAAAAGCAGTATAAATCTGGTAAGAAATAACTGTGATTGCCCATAGAAGAATTTCATAGTCTAGCTGAACTACCTGCCAGTTTATGGAAAGCAGTATAATTCTGAAGGGAGATTGAGTTTTGTTTAGAGAGGAGATAAACATAGATCTAAATTGAATTCCTTAAAAATAAAGCTATTTTTTAAGTCAATAAAAATGACTGGTTTACCTTTTACCTTTCTTCAAGGAACATTTCCAGAGCATTAAAACTGTACTTTCCAAATGCTTTTAATTCTGTTCTTTAAGACAGTTTCCATGCCTATCTTCCCCAAAATACAAGATGTTCCTTTTAATAGCATGTTCATTTTATCTCCACCAACTTTAAAACATGATCATTGTAGAGAAAATGAAATTTGGGGATTAGCAAATGGACAGTATGTCATGTAATGTCATAAAATGTCAGTATACATTTGTTTCAGTGTATTTGAAACAAATATTAAAAGTATTTGATATAGTTATTACATATATATCTGCTACATGATATATGTTGAGAACATGACTTTGAATTTGGCTCCAATCTCCACTGACTTTTATTGTGAGGAAGTTAACTTGCCTTACTAACTCTCAATCCCTTTATCTTTAAAATACAGGAAATAAGGGGCGCCTGGGTGGCTCAGTTGGTTAAGCGACTGCCTTCGGCTCAGGTCATGATCCCGGAGACCGGGGATCGAGCCCCACATAGGGCTCCCTGCTCGGTGGGAAGCCTGCTTCTCCCTCTCTCACTCCCCCTGCTTGTGTTCCCTCTCTGACTGTGTTTCTCTCTGTCAAATAAATAAATAAAATCTTTAAAAAAAATACAGGAAATAATCCATCCCATAGGTTGTCATAAGGATTAAACAACATAACATATTAAATGATTAGCAGAATAAATGTTAGATATTGATATTATTAGTGCAGTGTCATCCTGTTAATGGCATATAGCTAAACATTTCTTTTGTTTTAAAATCACAAACATTTAAACAGAACACACTGTATAAAATTAAGATAAAATTTTTATTTCACTTAATTTCCAGTGCCATATGTTGCATTGTTTACTTTAGAAAAAAAATAAACCCATAAGACAAGAAGTGCATGCCACAAATTTAACTCTGCCAGTGCTGCAGGATTGCAAATATGGCCACCTTTTTTCCTCTGAAGAGTAGCGACATTTTCCCAATGGCAGAAAGCCTCTCCCTTACCTGCCAAACACTACTTCTCTGCCCCCATTATTCCTCTAACTTCTAAAGATAAGTTTGTTGACTCTGAGTTATTATGTGCTTCTCTTCTCCAAGTTACGACACATGCTTGCCTGAGGAGGTTTGCAAACCTTGGTTAATATTAATGAAACAACTGGGGCCTAAGCAGCCCAGAGAACAATCTCTGTCTTCATGGGCTATGCGGCATCTCCTCATTAAACATGGGGAACATTCCTCTCACATTCAACTATAGTGGCCTAAATAATATTTTTCCCCCCTGGCAATCTAGGATTTTTAAGCATTAAAGAGAGAAAAGTCATATTTTCTTTCCAAATAGCATTCATTTCCCATATTCAGATACAAAGTACTGTCAACCAGCTATAAGTGTGTAAGTGACTCACTGGTCAGGGAGATGCCACATGCTCTTTTGAGAAATGATGAATGATTTACGACTCATGATCTGAAATAGAACTTGGATCCCTAAGGGTTACTGGAGGGCCTATCTATAACAGCTCACAGAAAGCAATATACTGTTGGTTATGTACTCTTTTAGCAGGCATATTCCAGGGTCTAGGCTACTCTTGGGTTTCATACATTTTTAACTCTTCAGGAAACTGAGTATCTATTTAACGTCGTAAAGATGACATTTAAAAGACAATATCCAGACTTGGCTTTAGTAAGCAGTTGTCCCAGTTAATTTACAAATTTCCAGTCTCAACTGAACTCTCATAGAATCTGGCCACTTACTGTTTTTATTAATCTCTTTTATTTTGCCTTGCCACCACATTCTCCACGAAGTTGTTCAGAGTTCTCTTCACTTACGTTATATACACAAACTTATCTTTATCAATAGATGTAGGGCATTTGTCAGCTTCTCTGGAGGGTTAGAGAAGGAAGGGAAGGATTTGCTGAAAGCCTACTGTTATCACAGTGCTCAACAGAGCCATAAATGTTAATGTCATCCTCCCATCTTATGGATGAGAATATTTGGCCAAGAGAATTCAAGTGGTTTGGTGAAGATCTCACATATTGAGCTAATGACCGAGTAAGGGTTCTAACTGAGGTCTGTCTGAGGCCTATATCCATGCTGCTTTCCAAGAAGTACTCTCAGTTTTGTCAAGGTTAACTGTCTTTCTGCCTGTGTGCTCATTCCTATTTCTGCCTTCCCTAGGACCTACTTGCTCAAGTTTTAACCTTTCCTGACTATATTGAAAATCCTTTCTCAACTATTGATTTCTTTTTCATTTTTAAAAATTTTAATTCTACTGTAGTTAATGTACAGTGTTATATTAGTTTCAGATGTATAATATGTGATTCAACAATTCTACGTATTACTCAGTGATCATTAAGATAAATGTACTCTTAATCCCCTTCACCTATTTCACCCAACTTCCCTACCCATTTCCCCTCTGACAACCACCTGTTTATTCTCTATAGTTGAGTCTGCCTTTTGATTTCTCTCTCTCTTTTTCCCTTTGTTCATTTGTTTGCTTTCTTAAACTCCACATATGAGTGAAATCCTATGGTATTTGTCTTTCCCTGACTGACTTGTTTCACTTAGTCTAATACTCACTAGCTCCATCCTTGTTCTTGCAAATGGCAAGATTCATTCTTTTTGTGGCTGAATAATATTCCATTTTTTGGATTAGTGTTTTTGTATTATTTGGGCAAATAAGTACCCAGTTAGTGTAGTTACTGGATCATAGTGTAGTTCTATTTTTTTTTTTTTTAGCAAGCTCCATATTGTCTTCCATAGTGTCTGCACCAGTTTGCATTCCCACCAATAGTGCACAAGTATTCCTTTTTCTCCACAGTCTTACTGATACTTGTTGTTGAGGTTTTTATTCTAGCCATTCTGACAAGTGTGAGGTGATATCTCATTGTTGTTTTGGTTTGTATTTCCCTAGGGCTGAGTGATGTTGAGCTTCTTTCCACATGTCTATTGTCCATCTGTAAGTCTTCTTTGGAGAAATGTCTGTTCATGTCTTCTGGTCATTTTTATTGGATTATTTGTTTTTTGGGCGTTGTGCTTTATAAGTTCTTAGTATATTTGGGACACTAAGCCTTTATCATATATATCATTTGGAAATCTCTTCTCCTTCAGTAGACTGTCTTTTACTTCTGTAGCATGTTTTCCTTGATGTGCAGAAGATTTCATTTTGATGTAGTCCCAATAGCCTTTTTGCTTTTATTTCCTTTACCTCAGGAGACATATCTAAAATGATGTTATTACAAGCAATGTCATTGACATTTACTGCCTATGCTCTCTTCTAGGATTTTTGTGGTTTCAGGTCTCTAATCCACTTTGAGTTTATTTTTGAATATGGTATAACAAAATGGTCCATTTTCCTTCTTTTGTATGTGCTCTCCAGTCTTCCCAACACCATTTGTTGAAAAGATTTTTTTCCCACTGCATATTCCTTTCACCTTTGCTAAGGATTAACTAACCACGTAATTGTGGATTTATTTCAGGAATTTCTAACCAGTTCAATTGATCTATTTTAAATATTTATGCAATCAACATGGGAGTATCCAAATATATAAAACAATAACAATTATAAAAGAAGTATTTGATAGTAATATAATAATAGTAGGAGGCTTCAACCCTCCATTTATAACAATAGCTAGATCATACACACAGAAAATCCAAAAAGAAACAGAGGCTTTGAATGACATATTGCAACATATGTGTTTAACAGATATATTCAAAACATTCCATCCTAAAAAAGAATACACACTTTTTTTCAAGTGCATATGGTACTTTCTCCAGAATAGATCACATATTAGGCCAAAAAACAAATAAAAAACGATTGAAGTCATATCATGCATCTTTTCTGATGATAACACTGTGAAACTAGAGTTAACCACAAGAAAAAGTCTGGAAAGAACAAAAATACATGGAAGTAAATTACATAATACTAAACAATGAATGTCTCAACCAAGAAATCAAAGAAAAAATAAAAAAATCACATGGAGATACATGAAAATGAAAATGTAATGGTCCAAAATCTTTGGGATGCAGTAAAAGTTGTTTTAAGAGGGAAGTTTATAGCAATACAGGCCTACGTCAAGAAGCAAGAAAAATCTTAAACATACAACCTAATCTTACAACTAAAGGAGCTAGAAAAAGAACAACAAACAAAACTCCAAACCAGTAGAAGGAAGGAAATAATAAAAATTAGAGCAGAAATAAATGACACAGAAACTAAGAAACAACAATACAGATCAAAGAAACCAGGCACTGGTTCTTTGACAAGATCCACCAAACTGAAAAGCCTCTAGCCAGAATCATTAAAGAGAGAGAGAGAGAGAGAGAGAGAGAGAGAGAGAGAGAGAACTCAAATAAACAAAATCACAAATGAAAGTGGAGAAATAATAATAGACACTACAAAAAGACAAATGATTGTAAGAGATTATGAAAAATCTTATGCCAACAAATTAGGCAACCTAGAATAAATGGATAAATTCCTAAAAACAAATAACTATCAAAACTGAAGCAGGAAGAAATAGAAAAGTTGAATAGACTTATTATCAACAATGAAACTGAATCAGTAGTCATAAAGCTCCCCAAAAAACAAAGTCCAGGACCAGATGTCTTCACTGTTGAATTCTACCAAATATTTGAAGAGTTAACTTTTAAACTTCTCAAACTCTTAAAAATAGAAAAGAAAGAAAATCTTCCAAATTCATTCTATAAATGACTTTACCTCATGTCATGATTTTGGGGTCCTGGAATGGATCCTTATGTAGAGTCCCACATAGAGCCCTGAATTGGGCTCCATGCTCAGTGGGGAGTCTGCTTGTCTGGTCTGGCCCTCCCCCACTCATTCTCTCTCTCTCTCTCAAATAAATAAATAAAATAGTTAAAAATATGAGAGAGAGAGAGAGAGAGAGAACTACAGGCCAATATTCCTGATGAATATGGATGCAAAAATCCCCATTAAAATACTAGCAAATCAAATCCAATAGTACATTAAAAAATCATTCATCATTATCAAGTGGTATTTATTCCTAGGATGCAAGTATGGTTCAATATTCACAAATAAGTCACCATGATACATCACATCTAGAAAGGATAAAAACCATGTAACTGGAATGGATGCAGAGAAACCATTTGACAAAGTACAACATCCATTCATGATAAAAGCCCTCAACAAAACAGGTTTAGAGAAAACATAACTCAACATATTAACATATTAAAGGCCTTATGTGAAAAATCCACAGTGAATATTGTGCTCAATGGGGGAAAACTGGGAGCCCTTCCCTAAAATCAGAAAGAAGAATGTCCACTATCACCAATTTTATTTAACATGGTACTGAAAGCCTAGCCATAGCAATCAGACAAGACTAAGGAATAAAAGGCATCCAAATTGGTAATGAAGAAGTAAACTTTCACTATTTGCAGATGACATAATATTATGTATAGAAGACCCTGAAGACTCCACCAAAAAATTACTAGAGCTCATAAATGAATTCAGTAAGGTTGCAGGATACAAAGTCAATATACAGAAACTCACCAATAATGAAGCAGAAGAATGCACACTAATAATGAAGTAGAAGAAAGAAAAATTAAGAAAAAAAATCCACTTACAATTGCACAAAAAATAATAAGATACCCAGGAATAAACTTAATCAAGAGGGGAAAGATCTGAATTCTGAAACTAAAATACTGATGAAAGAAATTAGAGATGACAAAAGGAAAGAGAAGCTATTCCATACTCATGGATTGGAAGAACAAATATTTTTAAAATATCTATACTACCCCAAATAATCTACATATTTAATGCAATCCCTATTATATACCAATAGCATTTTTCACAGAACTAGAACAAATAATCCTAAAATTTATGGAGCCAAAAAAGACTTCAAATGTCAAAGCAGCCCTGAAAAAGAAAAACAGAACTGGAGATACCACAATTCCAGATTTCAAGGTATATTTGAGAGCTTTAGTGATTAAAACAGTATGATACTGGCACAAAAATCAACTATTTTAAAGGTAAACTTGTTATTCTCTTGCATAGTGAATTAACTAAACAACAACAACAACAAAAAACCCCTACCTTCTTTCAAAACTACTATATGCTTTCACCACAATCTAATCCCTTCCTTCCTTCCTTCCTTCCTTCCTTCCTTCCTTCCTTCCTTCCTTCCTTCCTTCCTTCCTTCCTTCCTTCCTTCTTCCTTACTTCTGTCTACATACTTGAGAGAATAATTTATATTTATGGCCATCACTGTCTCAGAGTTTATTCCCTTGCTGTCTGGCATCTACTTCTACCTGTCTTATAAAATATTCTTCACAAGGTCATTAATTCTTTCATATCTATGCATTCAAATATACTTTTTATTTAAGTCACTCATTTGTTCATATCATCCCCTGCAATTGCTTGAAGCATTCTTATAATTTGGCTTCTGCTACAAATAATTTTTTCTTTTTATGAAAACAATAGCCATAAAACATTTTGTGCTAGTGATTCTTCTAGGGTCTCTACATCTTTATTACATTTATTCCAAATGACAATCTTCCAGGTTAGAAATTATTATCACAGATCAAAAAAGTGAGGCTCATAGAACCTATGTCAGTTCCCCAAGTTAACTGCTTCTTTGAAGACTTTGTGTTTTTTTTTTTTTATATTCCACATACTATGACATTTCTGATGATTTCATTATAGTCTCTTCTCTCTCCTCATTATGTTCTATTCCCTGAAAACATCTTATAATGTCAACTGCCTTTACCAGATAGACTGACTGAAATCTGAACTCAATTGCATTATCTCCCTTACACCCTTTCCTCCTCTAATCCATATATCCCCACTCCCAGGAGCTTCAATATCTATTACTACCCTTTGTTCTCAACATTTCCAGCTAAATAGTCATGAAAAATAAAGCATCCTGATTCTCCCCCACCTCAGTTGTCCTATTATTTATTCTATTGATGACTATTTCTCCTAACCATTATCTTCTTTCCATTGGCAATGCTATAAAGTTGATCAAGCCCTCACTGTTTTTGCCCAGATTACACCAATAACTCATTGCAGGATCATTGTGAGTCTTATAGAGAATGTCAAATAAATCTTCCTAACATGTGTCTGCCTTCATATGAACCTCTATGAGGTTTCTGCTTAAGTCTGGAAAACAGTTCATTACTTTTTAGAGCACCAATTTCTTAAACAGAAACAAATCACCCAGAAGTAATCTGCATATAAATCACATGGCATTAAAGAAATTAGAATTTTTCACTTATACACAACTGTTTGCTATTTTAGGAGACAAAGTCAATTCTTTTCCATACATATCTTATAAGTTTTATTTATTAATTTTATTAGATCACAAATGATTTGAAAGGACTATGGTATGCATGCATATTTATATTTGTGTGTGTGTGTGTGTGTGTGTTACATCACAATGTGTAATGTTTGTTTTAAAAACACTAACCAGAGTGCCTGGGTGCCTCAATCGTTAAGTGTCTGCCTTCAGCTCAGGTCATGATCCCCGAGGCCCGGAATTGAGTCTTGGGATCAAGCCCCGCATTGGACTCCCTGCTAGGTGGGAAGCCTGTTTCTCCCTCTCCCACTCCCGCTGCTTGTGTTTCCTCTCTAGCTGTGTTTCTCTCTGTCAAATAAATAAATAAAATCTTTAAAAAAATTAAAAGAAAAACACTAGCTAGCCTACATTTTAAAATGTGTTTCTTTTGAAAATTACGGACTTTCTAAAGAATGTAGAAGCTTAAAAAATTTTCAGAAACAGAAAAATCAATCTCTCTTTCTCCCCCCCCATACACAAGAGTGCACCTATGCACCATATATATGTGTACATGCATATAAGTTTGGGAGTATTTTTTAAACAGAAGTCAATTCACTTACATCTAATTTATTTATTTATTTGAGTATCTTTTCCCACTTTTAATATACCTTGATCACTTTAAACAGCCATTTATGTTTTCCATGAAAAATCATGCTTTTTCTGTATGTCCAGGTTTTTATTTATACTCTATATAATTAGAAAAGAACAGACTGTGTGAAAATGAGGGGGAGGGAAAAAGAACTATCAAGTAAAGGTCTTCAGCTTTAAAATACTGCTTTTTAATTTTTTTGTAAATGTATTCTGAATTTAATATGCTCCTTTCTTTTTGTCTGTTTTTTTTTCCTGATCTATGCATCATAATTATATATGCTGTGGAGTTAAAACAAATGATTAAGATAATGCAATATTTAGTACTACTTACAAAGTAAGAATATTTAATTTATGGAATTGTTCCCCCCTTTGTGTTCTATTTTTATTTTATCTTGTACACAATTTCTTCAAACTGGACTAGTAGGTTGAAAAGAACACTTATCCAAATATAGGTTGAAATGATAATTGGAGAGCTAAAATCCATACTACTAAATATTTCCTTCTAATGGCATTAAACATATGCCTTAAAGGCATCCAGGTTAGGGAAAATACAATTTATTGACTTTAAAAATCAAAGATATAGGGTGCCTGGGTGGCTCAGTTGTTAAGCACCTGCCTTTGGTTCAGGTCATGATCCCGGAGTCCGGGGATCAAGCCCTGCATCGGGCTCCCTGCTTGGCGGGAAGCCTGCTTCTCCCTCTCCCACTCCCCTTGCTTGTGTTCTCTCTCTCACTGTCAAATGAATAAAATATAAAAAAAAATCACATGATAAACACAATATGAAATTGTCTGTGGCAGAGACAACAATATTCACCAAATGCTCCATTTACTCCTCTGTATTTTCCATCCCTACTTACAGAGCCACCTGATTGTGTTGACCAATGAAACTTAAGAATGATGCATTGGTCATGTCTATGCTGAAGCAGTACCAAACTTATGTACAATTCTCCAGTCTCTTTCTTTCAGGTCTTTTGCGGCATCTAAAGAGGTTGTATAGTGCAAGAAATACAGCCGTAAATGATGACACTTCTGTCAGTCTGAGATCTCAAGAAACTATAGGAAGTGCAGAGTTCCCCTGCACACACAAACACCATGTTAGCTTCTAGTGTAAGTAAAGACAAACGTTTGTTCTGATAAGCCAGAGAAATTCTAGGGGTCAATTTGTTAGTACACTATAATATTGTTTATACTATAGTAATACAATGTCAATGCCAGTTTCAGATAATTATTTTGCATGTTGTTTTAAGACTACTATTGTTTATCATAGCACTACATATCATTTCTCACTGAGAAAATAGGTCTTCTATAAAAAGAACATCATTCTGAAGGTAATCATAAGAGTAAATAAGACTCCAATGAAAACTTTACCTCATTTTAGATAATTTCTGATAGTTTTCAAAGTTTAAATATTTTAATTATTTAATGCTGCCAATAACTAACATCATAGCACAGAATCTATTCAAAAATATTTTGTTGTATACTCTTCCACCTCTGCTGTCATATAACTATTAAAATAAAACATAGAAACAATACTGAGTCCAAAGAGACCATTAAAGTCTACTTAATAAATAAAGTCTACAGGAACTGAAGTATCTATAGCTAGTAAAACATAAAATATCTAAAGACACAGATACACATATGCTTTGATACACTTTGTTATAAAACTATGTATAAGTTGCAAAGATATTTTTTATAAATACAGCCTTGAGAGCCTGGGTGGCTCAGTTGATTAAGCCACTGCTTTCAGCTCAGGTCATGATCCTGGAGTCCTGGGATCGAGTCCCGCATCAGGCTCCCAGCTCCATGGAAGTCTGCTTCTCTTTCTAACCTCCTCCTCTCTCATGCTCTCTCTCTGTCTCTCAAATTAAATAAATAAATAAATAAATAAATAAATAAATAAATAAATAATAGGAGATATTGTTGAAGAATAACATTCATTTATTTATAAATGTTTAGTGTATATATTGTGTATGTATATACATATATTTGTAATTCACATTCATTAATAGTTTCAACCTTATATACTTCAGCAGCCAGAGATCCTTTCCAAAGTTGGAGCAGTAAGCTGTCTTGTCATTCTTGTAAATGACAAGATTCCAGCTTCCACTGCAGGCTAGAAATATATCTACTGGTTTTGTCTAACCCGTGGTACTTAGAGTGCTGAACGGTTAGCCAAACTGAGACAATTAAGTTCTACCACCTGGATCTTGAGAGGTTCAATGATATAAAGAATAAGGGAGTAAGTTAGAATTTATTGCAGTTGTAGCCGCAATTGTGCCGTAGAAGTCTCAGTATAAGCAGAGTTCTCCAGTATTCTGGATGATTCTGTTTTCCTTCTGGTATCTTTCCAACAATTTTCTTTCCTGGTCCCAGTAACCTGCATCAGTTTTAGTTGTTTGAAACCAAGAACACTGACAAATTCATCTTTGCAGAAGCTTATAATGTACCTTCTATGTACTTATCTATCGATGTATACTGCCAAAACTCTTCCACAAAAATAAAATATATTGCTTTTTCTTTTTGCTATAATTCTTAGGAAAGATATGAAAAGCCTCATAATCACTCAACAGATGCTATTGAGTTTTAAAGAAACACTTTGTAAACATTATAACAGGATGAAGTGCAGTCTGTTCTTTAGTTCTTAAATCAAGTTAGTCCATTGAATTTTAATGACTGTTTCATTCCAGATATTTTTCATCTCAGGTATATGCATTTATTTAAATGAATAAATTGTACATTTGAGAATTTACATTTGAAAAAGGATTTCAATTTATTTTATATGAAAAAAAAGATAGCTAGAGGACCTATAACCTCTATCCTAGAAGATATGACAAGGAAATCTTTTTTTGAAGTTGATAAAGAGGAAAACAATATTTTTGTTCTATTTATGATAAATTATATTATTTAAACTCTAATGAATTATAATCCCTATTACATTACAAAAACAAGGCAGAAAATTTTGGTATAATCTCTTTTCTTTTTTACTTTAACCAAAAATTCCACATTAAAGTCTATGCAAGATTCTGCAATTCTCTCCTAAATACTAAGTAACATGATTAACTTTTACTGTAAATTCTCCACAAATTAAAAGTAATGTTGTGGTTAAATAGTTTCTAGTTAACTATAATTAATTTGGAACTACTTTTGGATGTTGCTTTAGGATTCCCCGATCTTACTTTAAAAATAGTATACTAAACAAAAGGAAAATACAAAGACTGTTTCCCTCAGTGTTGTTACTATGATTCTGAGCACTAGTACCCATCATATTAGACTATAGAAAGAGGATATGAAAACTTAGTCTAATGTTTTACTGCAGTACTAAGATGTAGTTATTTCAGAGAACTGATGAAGATTTTTTTTAAGTTTAAAAAACATTTTTTTTAAGATTTTATTTATTGATTTGATACAGAGAGATCACAAGTAGGCAGAGAGGCAGGCAGAGAGGGAGGAGGAAGCAGGCTCATGCCGAGCAGAGAGCTGGATGCGGGCCTCCATCCCAGGAGCCTGAGATCATGACCTGAGCTGAAGGCAGAGGCTTAATCCACTGAGCCACTCACGTGCCCCGATGAAGATGTTTGAGATGAATTTCCTCATGTGAATCTGTGTCAGACTCTGCCTCACCTTACTGATTCTAAAGAACTACCTCTGTATGCAGCCTTGCCAGGTCCACTGAACACTGGAAGCCCAGTGTGCATGAACTTTGAAGTCCTTTACTAATAGGCAGGGCATATGATATTCTGTAAGAGTGGGTCTTCAACCCCTTAGAAAAGCAGCCATCTCTCCAACAAAGGTCAAGTTCTTAAGGCATGTGACCATTCCTAAAACTGTCTTCATCCTTCAACTTCAGTTATCCATTTAGACTCCTGGAAAGCAATTGAAAAGCCTTTCCCTTCTCTCCCCTTAGTATCAATCTGTATGGATTGTAGAAGCTAGGCTCTTAAATCAGTATGGGCAGAGTTGACACTCAAAGCTTTATCAGTTATTGAAACTTCTTGGGCTGTTTTGTCAGTGACCTTTCTGTCCTTAAGACTCCTTTAGAAATGGTAGTATTTAACCTCATAACTGAGTATCATATGCCAACTTTCTAAAGAGCAATGGTCTTACTCATAGGTCAGAATCATTTTTCCTTACTTTACCTCTCCCTCCAAATTTATTGATTTTTCCTGTGCAGGCAAATTTAACTCTTTTATTCTTCATTGTAAACATTTTGTTCTTGCTCTCTCAGTGTGAATTTTTTCTTCAGTGAATTCTTTAAGAATGGGAATTAGCGAAGTAGTTGGAGAAGTAAGTTGGAGAGGAAAATTGTGCTATCTTTGTCTCAGGTTGGTAAAACTGTCATTTTTTTGAACTTTTTCCCATTGGCCTTATTTTTCAAAAGTTATTCATTTTTGCAGCTTCCTGTTCAACCTTTTCAAGTTTTTCATACTTTTTATCTTGTGTCTGAATTTTCTATTTATACTTCAGCTGTATTAACCTTATCATTTTCTTTTTTGGAAGTTAATATCATTTTTAAAATGGAAGATTTTAAAAGTAAATAATTTCCTTTTAGAAATTTCTATTTTAGAGTTATATTGTCAAACTAGCTTGGCAAAAGATGTCTGAAAAGAAAATTGAAAAAAACATTACTATGCTAAGCTCATATTAAGAAAACATAACTCTTATCACTTATCATTTTAACCCACATAATTCTATAGGCATGAGAGTCACCAGGAGGGAACAACACAGTGCTTACATTCAAAATGCTTTCATTTACTGGAGATTTTGTTTTTAATTTTACTCTAGGAAATATAACAAATGACATAATTAAATGCTAGTTTTTCTTGTACATTATTGCATTTTATTTGGACTGCCATATTTTATTGATGAATTTGGTAATTTCTGCTTCTTTTAAACCTACAGTCTGAGAATTTTCTTTGCATCTGCATCATCACTATTAATGATGAGCCTCCATTTAAGAATCTATGAAAGTATAAGAATTCGTAGACCTTCTTTCAAGGTGTTCATCTTTAAGGTCAATGACCATACTTACAATGTATGGAAAATTAAAAAAAATAAGAAAACTTAAAAAATGGATGGAAAATATTTAAGCATCTGTCAACATGAGACTGACTTCTATGATACATAACAATATTACTCTCCTACTGATACTAGGTAATCACTATTGGTAAAATCTTCCAGTAGTTTTCTAGTATTTAGATTGTCTTGATATTTTATGTTCTGCGACACTTGATTTCATATTCAGGTCCTAGAAATTTGTTTTTCTGTCACCAAAACTTATGTTTACGTCTAAGTTCAGTAAAGTTGAATGACTTAAGTGAAACAAAGCAAATATATAAATTGAAGAAAACAGCACTACTGATAAATACTCTCAATCTCATCCAGGTGATTTATATGGATTACTAACATTTATTGCAATTTGAAGAAAGTATGGTGGATGAACATCTAGTTGTTTACTTAGACAGGTCTCCACAGGATGGCAGCATATGGGTATAATCACTAGGTAGCATGATCTGCTTCTGTAATGTGCATCTGTTAATCTTGGAAATTGGACTCCCTTAATGCAGCCTGAGGCAACAAACATAACGGTAGCTATAAGACATGAATAAAAATGATAATATTAATTTATCATCTTAATAAATATTTTATAATAAGTGTTTATTGGATTAATGGTCACTGATTATACTTTGTTCATAGACAGATCTGCACATTAATTCAAATTAAAATCATAAGGTTTCTAAGTACGTGTGAAATTTACCAAGGGAAAAATATGAAATGCTGTTCATTTTTAGTACATTTTCTCTACAAAAAAACACTGAAATGCCCATTTCCACTGGCAGGTTTTACCAACACCATCAAGTAAATACTAGTAATGCTACCACCACCACCACCACCACCACCACTACTACTACTACTACTACTACTACTGCTATACCTCTACCTTAATACTTCCAGCTGTTCTTGATGTTTCCGTGGAAGGTTGTTCATTGGCCTACCCTTGAGGCCTCTCCTTGTCTTCTGTCGTCTTATTTACTCTATTGCTCTTCTGGAGTGACTTAGGCTGATTAATGGTTTTAGAAGGAAAAATCTGACACACTCAGATCAACTCTGTCCTCTCTTTTCTCTTTTTCAACTCTATATGTAAGCAACACAAATACTCTTGTTTCTTCAGGATATACCTTTTATAGAAGAAAACTCTCATATGAAGAGGGCTTATTAGGTCTGGTGCAATTACTGTTGGTTGCAAAATTCTACCTAAATCTGAGTCAATATTTTTAAGTCCACTTACATATAGATTTAATAATATTTCAGGTTCAGCTTTATCCTTAAGATTTTTCTTTTTCTGACATCTGTCTTTCCCTGCCCTATTTCTAAATTGTTTCAGAATTCAGCCAGAGAAGAAGAGAAGATACATATTATTTACTGGGCCCTGCTATATTCCTTAAGACTTGTTACCATTCATAGGATATATACTAAATGCCAAAGTGCTTTTTCAAAGATGGGATGGTTACTCTTGTCATCATTTTATAGACATGAACATTGAAGTCTTGAGAAATTAAGAAATTTGTTAATGGTCACATTCCATGTATCCATTTTGTATTGTTGTGTAACAAATTACTTCAAAATTTAATGGTTTAACACAACACCAATTTATTGATGAACAATTTCTGTTGATTGGGAGTCCAATTACACCTTAGTAGGTCCTCTGCTTCAGGGTGTCTCAGAAGGCTGCAATGGAGGTGTTGGCCTGAGGGCTATAATGTCATTTGAAGGTTCAAATGGAGAAATACCTGCTTTTGCATTCATTCAGTTGTTGATGGCAATATAGTCCCTTGCAGGCTGCCGTTGGCTGGAAGCCAGCTTCAGTTCCTTGCCATGTGCCCCTCTTCCACATGGCAACTTGTTTCATGAAAGCGTGCAACTTGAGAAGGCAATAAACGAGGTCTGCAAGCCACATTGAAATGATAATATTTTGTGATCTAATCATGGAAATGACATCTCATTACCTTTACTGTATTGCGTTCGTTAGATGCAAGTCACTAGGTCCAGCTCACACTCCAGACAAAGGGCTTACATAGGCCATGACTTCTGGGAGATGGAGATCGTTAGAGACCATCCTACAAGACAGCCTACCACATTGCAGTTCTGTGCAAGAGTCAGGATTTGAATCCAAGTATTCTGATACCATTCTCCCAGGTATGTCAATAATCCAAAGAAGCTTCTGCCCTGGAGCACATTACAATTGCTTAGCTATATGATTTTCCAGTTCTAATTTTCTTGTTCCTAGAAAGCCCATATCTAATAAACAGAATATTTTTTAGATTTAGAATATTGATCAGATTATGGTCAGACTTCCACTTGGGTATCACTTTGAGCTGACTTTATTCATATCTATTCATATCATAGTATATTATCTATATAAATATATTGTATATATGTATATATACATATGTATATAAACATATATACATATATGGCTCCCAGATGAAGATGAAGACCTTTTTTCGTGGATTATTTAATTTCTCAAAATCAATTATTGGATCACAATTATTTCTAAAATAAAACAGATTTCTTATTTTTAATATTAATTTTAACACTAATTTTAAATACTAAGAAACTGATTCTATATTAAATATAATGATCAAGTTAAAATAATCTTTTACTAATATAAGACAGTTTTGCACTTCCATATACATTTTAAAGTCAATAATTCTCAATTATTTTTACTCTCCAAATTACAGTGGTATACTTGATATCTATACAGGTCTGCAAGTTGAACTGAGCATATCACTTGAGATGAGGAAATTATCAAGTCTTATGAGAGTATGTTTTAAGTTGTCTTTTCCTCTTATTTATTTTGTTTCTTATTCTTTAAAAAAATATTTTATTTATTTGACAGAGAGAAACACAGCAGAGAGGGAACACAGCAGGGGGAGAGGGAGAAGCAGGCTTTCTGCTGAGCAGGGAGCCCAATGAGGGGCTCAATCCCAGGACCCAGGATCATGACCTGAGCTGAAGGCAGATACTTAATGACTGAGCCACCCAGGTTCCCCATTTATTTTTCTTAATGCACATCAACGTTATCAGTAAGATTCATAAAGTAATCAGGGTCCACATTCAGAGGCATCAGAGTTTTGCCAGTGGATAGGAATTAAATATTTCCCATTGAATGTATTAGAATACTTTAAATAGTTCCTCTATTTTCAAATCATTTTCAGTATATAGGAATTTCACATATTTCAGGTTTAGGCTCTTCTTCCCCTTAGGCTCAGACTCTCATTCAAGTAGATATTGATTTATATATAAACACTTAACTAGACCTGTGAAGTATCTATTCATTGAACTTTGCAGTATTTCTACAGTAATACAAAGTATTCCCAGGTAATCTATTTGCCTATAAACATAAATTTTTGTCTTTAACATTTCTGAAAGCAGTATGGACCTATTGGTAAGAACAAGCTCTATAACACAAAAATGCTCTATTTTTCCAACACATGTTAATGGGTCAATCCAAATTGTTATTACTTGCTTTTAAAAGGAAACCCTCAAAGTGTCCCACATTTCTGAATAATCTTTTTAGATCTTGTGACATTTTACAATCAACACTTACACTATTTGTACATCTCCCCTTTGTTTGCTATTCTATCCCATGAGCTTTCTCAATTCTCCTAATTTTCTTTTTAATAGCCACTAGGAAAGCATAACATTTCATATGAAAAGATACCATGATTGCCCTTTCATAAAAAAATCAATATAAATTGTGGTTTCTTCTTCATTCTACTTAGACTTTGTCAGATATAACTATGCCTTCAGAAAGATCTTGTACTCATCAATGGTATTTTTTTCTGTTAGCACAGTAAAAATCTACAATACTTTAGCTTGACAAATTAAAGAAGAAAATGTAGGCACTTCATTATAGGTTACTTAACATGTGAATGCACAGGGGATTTAATCACTGTTGCTGCTTTTTTCCTATTGTATCATATGATATTAATTATGGTTATTAAAATTAGTTAATAAAGATAATCTTTAGTAACTCAAAATTGTATCTGAATTGAAATATTATTGTCTGACTGACCTTTTAAAAATAAAATGTATTCTAAAAGCCATTTATTTTATAATTGCAAATAAAAGTACATTTGAAATGATCCAGCTTTGAAGCTCAACCCTCCCTATAAAATATAGGTTAGATGTAATACAACCACGCATGTTTTAGAAATGCAACCTAAAGAAAAAGTGTTCCTCAATTTAGTCCAACAAAGGGTTTAATTTGGGTCATGAGAACGTTAAGTTCTTTATACAGTGACCATTTATGAGGTTGCCCAACTGCTACATTTAAAACCTATCACATGGTAATGAAAAGCTATTCAGAAAACACATAATGAAAACACTCTTGATCTTACATTTTACTGTCGATACATACCAACTTATCCTACACCAAATTGTATGGTTATTTGTGGACTTTTAAGACTATTTTGTCTGTCGGCTTTTTAGTAATTTTCCTTTTTATATTTTTGGATATTTGAGTCAGGAGTGTTGGTGCTATTTATAAAAATAAGATTCATTTATTAAGTTTAAATGTGACACAACATATTTGGAAATATGTAAAGCCCACATATTATGAGAGTGGAAAGTCTACACACACAAATCCTTGGTAAAATAGCAATCAAGTGTGAGGAAGAGAGAGAATCTAATTTGAAGATGTACTGCATAAATAATATAGTGATCTAGACCTTGCTGCACAATAGAATAACATTTTGAACATTTGAAAGATTATTCAGGTTCCATCTCCAGATATTTTGATTCACTAAGTCTTGGATGGGACCAAAACTTCTTCATTTCTAAATATACCTCACTAATTTTCATATGCAGCTAGCCTTGAAAACCATTTAAATTTTTTGATGGTAGAAATTAGTATTATGCAACATGGTTTGTATATTATAAAAACATAAGATAAATATGATTATTTCTCGTGAGAGATTGTTATGATTAACATTATAGTACTAGATATTTCTGAAATTCTTTCTGTGGATTCTGGTGGTAGAGAAAATAGAGATATACTAGGATTTAACTGATTAAGCCACATAATTTGAGAAACAAAATATCTCTAATGCCAATAGGAAGGACTTCTAGGCTGAAGCTTGGTGAGTAGTATTAACAAAATAGAATATATCACAGAAAGTAAATGTGTAAGCAGAATAATAACTCCCTCCCCAAAAAATATTAAGGTACTAATCCCTGGTATATATGAATATGTTACATTATATGACAAAGGACATTAAGATGCAGGCAGAATTAAGGTTGCTAATCACCTGAATTTATGATAAGGGTATTGTCCTGGATTTTCTGACTGACCCAGTGAAATCACAGTCATCCTTGAAAATGGAAAGAGGAGGGCTTCCTGGGTGGTTCAGCAGGTTGAGCGTCTTCAGTTGGCTCAGGTCATGATCCTGGGGTCCTGGTCTTGATCCCTGCATTGGGCTCCCTGCTAAGGGGGGAGCCTGTTCGCCTTCTTCCTCTCCTACACACTCATGCTCTCTCTCACTATCTCTGTCTCTTTCTCATAAACAAACAAACAAACAAATAAACAAATAAAATCTTTAAAAAAAGAATGGGAGAGGGAGAATGATGCAGTATGAGATGCATTTGACCTGCTGTTGCTGATCTTGAAGATGGACAAATGGGGCCATGAGCCAGAGAATGTCACAGTCTCTAGAAGCTGGAAAAGACAAAGAAATGTGTTTTCCCTAAAACCTCCAAACGGAATGTGGACTTTGCAGATACCTTGATTTTAGCCCAGTTAAACACATTTCAGACTGTCAATTTATAGACCTACAAAATAGTACACATATTTTACACCACAGAGTTTGTGATAAGTTGTTATAGCAGCAACTAAAAGCTAAAACTGTGGATAGAACACTAGAATGGGGACCAAGGAAACAAAAGTTGTCAACGTGTGACATCCATTCTAAAGAAAAAAGTGGAATTAATCCAGAAGCATGTATAATCCAGGCACTATGGCATACTCTGTCTTTCATGGTGGAGACAGTCTAAGTGGTTTCCAAGATTGTACAAAGTATCACTTAAGACTATTTTTTTTTCTTTTTCTTCTTTCCTTTCCTTTGCTTCTCCTTCCTTCTTTCATTCCATCTACCTATCTTTCTTCCTTCTCTTTCTCCTTTATTTCTATTTACCATGGAAACTTTTAATGGCAAATTAAAAATTAATAGCAAATTTAATGTTCCATATAATTTATCTAAAATAAAACATATTATAGGTAGATGATACATATAATTTTAGTCTTTAGAAAGACCCTATTGAATCCAAAGTTAACTATTGCAAACTTGGCAAGTTAACATTCACCTATACATTAATCTGTGTGAAGTTAGTAAAAGTCACTTGCTTTCATTCTTACAAATGTTCATCCATTACTAAAAAATAGGAATTTTATCATCAAAGCATATTTGCAACCATTTTTTTTAGATGCACAAAATTCTGTACAAAAATGTCAGCCTATTTTTAGACATTTTGATGTCTGATTATCAGGATATTGACCACCAATGTATAAAACACTTTTACTAAACATTAAATATGTTTTACATCCATCCAAACATTTCTCTTTTTAATCATTTTATTAATTTCAGTATGTACACCTAGTATGAATAATTTTTCATTATAGTCTCCTAGTTCTTTTTTATCATATACGTAGGCTGTAGCTTCGTAAGATAGTAATATCTGCAAAAGCAGACAGCACCTACTTCTTAGTATCTCCCAAAATGTGGTGATAATGGCCCAGTTTCCCTATAAATACACTCTTTTTTAATGAAACAATTTCCATTAACTTATATATTAAAACCTATATTCCTATTGGCTCTTGTTAGCAAAAGGTCAACAGGATTACACTACATATAGAAAAAAATTGGAATTTTAACTAAAAAAAATGATTTGATAATTGACTAGTAGGAATAAAATGTGCCTTTTTTCCCCCTTACTACAAGTGCTTCGGTTTTTTTCACTCTAGTGTTATATACCTTTTATTTTTGTGATTAAAATTAACACAAACCTTTTCATTTTATGGTGATAAGAAACAGGAATTGCATGAATCAAATAAATTAGAATTAGTACAATATTGTACATTCTAATATTTACTTGGTCCAAAAACCCTCTGTATAGTTACATGTTCGAACAAATGTTTGCTATTGGCCATAATGACTGACTTAAGATTCCCAGGATTACCTCTTTCAGTTTTTCCCTCTAGTGGAGTGACTTTGAATTGCAAAATGATCAAACTGGCAAAGTCCAAATAAAAAATCAGTCAGGACATATGAGAAACAGGACAATCATGATTCATGGTGAGAATCACTGTCCTCTTATTTTTCTTCAAACATATTTATTGGTCATCTATACTCTTCATGCTGTACTAGGCTCTGCTCTGGGCATTCAAGAGGCACGAAAATCAGTAACTATGTCTATGTTGTCCACTCACCAAAGTATTCTGACCATTCACAATTTTCTGGGCATGTCTCTCCACTCCTTGAGTGTTGTTTCCCAGGATGATATTTGAGTTTTTCAGTTGTTTTGATCAGAATTTCTTCATAAATTCTGCCAATATACTTCTCACTTCTCTTTTCATTACTATCTAAAATCATTTTCACTCATATTTTAGTACTCTTTCCTTATTATTTATTCCAAGAGGTCATAGGTACTTTCTCTAGAGTCCGTAACACTTCAAGTTCTTCAATGGTTCCTTCTTATTAATGATAACTAAGTCCACATGTTATCAATTCCCTTCCTGCTCCCACAGATGTTCATTGGGTTCATTAGGTTAAATAAAAATATTGTCAGATAATTTTTGATTAAGATCTGAGGCTTTTACTATGTTTATTACAAACAACTTATATAAGATATTTATTGTCATTCAATTATTCTTTACATGTTCATACATATATAGACATATATATGTATATAGACAAGCATATATATTGTAAATTAGCTGGATTTTTATATAGAGAGAGTAATATTAATTCGTTGGCTTTAATATATATGTAATATTAATTATTATGTTAAAAAACCAAATAATTTCCAGCCATAGAATTGAAGTTTTGTACCCTATCCCTTGGTATAAAAGGAAATTCTTTCTTCTCCTTCTTTTAACAGCTTAAATTAAGATGATTTTTTTTTTTAGTCAAATGTACAAAAGGCTAAAATTTGATGCAAATTTCGTTAAAAAAAAACATTTATTTGTCTTTGTTTGCTGTTTTATAGATATGCCCAGAGGCATTGAGTACATTTTTGTAAATGAAAAGTAAATCTGTGGGATGTTGATAACAGACAAGACTATTGCCAATTATATGAAAGGCATCTGAAAGAAGTGGTTTATCTTAACTGTTGGCTTCTCCTAGTTTACTTAAAAATAAATATGAACCTATTAATATTTCTACCGGAGAACTTGTATATTTGAATATTAAACTGAAGGTCATAATGTTAAATTTGTTTAACTAGAACATTTTTTTTTAAGATTTTATTTATTTGATAGAGAGAAACACAGCCAGAGAGGGAACATAAGCAGGGGGAGTGAGAGAGGAAGAAGCAGGCTTCCCGCCGAGCAGGGAGCCTGATGTGGGGTTCAATCCTTGGTCTCCGGGATCATGACCTGAGCTGAAGGGAGTCGCTTAACCAACTGAGCCACCCAGGCACCCCTAACTAGAATATTTTTGTGTTCAAAGCATATTATACTGATTAATTAAATAAAAGACTGGGACTCAGTGAACAACAATTTTAAAATATGTCTGAAATATTATATTATCCAACCCTGGAATCCTGGTAGGCAAAAACACTGGATAACAAGATTCTTTTAATATTTTTATAAAGATCTTAAACATTTCCAGCTAAATGTCTTGAATTTCCAATCATATACAGGCTTATTTGATTTATAATGAACAAACCTAAGTCATTTGGCTTTTAAGTTTTACTAATTGGGAAAAATATAAGGTTATAAAAAAGTCATTGGTGGTAAAGCTGAGCATTGAAGCAATCTACTTATCTTTATGGTGTCTTTTTTTTTGTTTTTTGTCTGCAGTGCTTAAACCTTAGTTTAAAAACATTTTTAGTAGCTTGATTACATTGGTAAAAACACTTTAAAAATCATTAAAACTATTTAGAACTATCTACTACTTAAAGTAGCACTAAACTTAACATGATCATCTTTAAACAAAGCATAATTTATCCAGGTTTTACAATGGAATTTTTGGAATTTGTGCTCTTAGACTTTTTTTTTTTTTTAATTTATTTATTTGACAGAGAGAAACACAGCTAGAGAGGGAACACAAGCAGGGGGAGTGAGAGAGAGAGAAGCAGGCTTCCCACCGAGCAGGGAGCCCGATGTGGGACTCGATCCCCGGTATCATGACCTGAGCCGAAGGCAGTCACTTAATCAACTGAGCCACCCAGGTGCCCCTGAAATTTGTGCTTTTTGTAAAAAATGCGTAATGTTCTGTTCCTTAAAATATATCTTTAAGAGTCATTCACAAGAATATCCAATGGTATCCCATGGTTAAATGCCATTAAAGCTTCTGACCAGGCCAAAAGGGTCTGAGTCCATGAAGGATGACTTAAAGAGTTCCTCCACTAAACTTAGATAATAAACAAGAAATTGTGATGTCAAAAACAGTCAGGGATTCTCAATTTAACTATAGCTGTTATTTTTTTCACCCACTGTTGCTGAAAAGCGGAAATTCTGAATTTTAATCTATGGAATAAAAATGAAGCAACACCTGGCCAAGATTTTTGTGGCTATTTTTAAGGGCTTGGAACCTTATGTTGATAAAAATGAGAGCACAGGAACATATAACTAACAAAGGACTAATTTTGAAAATATAAAACCTTTTTTCAAGGTAATTCCACGGGACTTGGACTTTATGGGGAATGACTCTCATGATTCCCACTGGAAACATATATGATAACTTGGGTCCAGAGGTAATAATTAGGAAGATTTGGCAGTAAGACTAGATCTAGTTTTGATCTAAGAACTGTAGCAAAAGATGACTGTTTACCTGATATGTTCCTTAAACCAAGTGCCAATAGCACATATGCCATTCTATGATAATATTCACATATACCTGCCCTCAATTATGTGATAAAAGGGCAAAATTTTGTGTATGCCATAAATTATTAGTAATATTTCTTCCTGTATAAAGTTGGTCATTGAAGCAATTCTCTTATTTCACTTTATTGTGACATGATTTAAGGTATTTTTTTCCCTGGATATAACATTTTTATATTAGAATCTCAAAAAAGCAACTTGGGACCAATGTCACAGATATCTTATTATTCATGTTGTTTAGAAAATACTGCAATAGGCGTGCCTGGGTGGCTTAGTCATTAAGCGTCTGCCTTCAGCTGTGTTTCTCTCTGTCAAATAAATAAAATCTTTAAGAAAAAAAAAGAAAGAAAATACTGCAGTAAATTCCAGTAATATTTCTTTTTTTTAATGCAGCTAAGAATAGTTTTCTTGTCCTCCTTCTGCAAGTCCTGTATTTAAACTGATCTGTAGTTTGTGAATTATTCAATTATGGCACAATGGAAGGTATTCCACTGAATGTGAGTCTACTACCCTCAGGAAAATTTGTGTTTAGATAAAGAATTTATTAGTGGCTTTGGCATGAAAAGACTACTACTTCCATCCTCCTTTCTTGTATTAGTAAATTTTCAATAATTTTGTTATGTAATTAGAGAAGAGTAAAATCTTTTTCTCATCATTTTATTGTAAAAATTTTCAAATACATAAAAATTGAAAGAATTTCACAGTGAATATCCAAAACTAGATTTTGTAATTAATATTTTACTATATTTGCTTTATAACTTTCTCTACCCTTTTATTGATTCATTAGTACACTTTTTTTCTTAATTCATCACAGATAAGTTGTAGACATCAGTATACTTTATTCTAAATATATCAGCATATGATCAGTCTTAAAATGTGTTTCTTTATATAAACCCAGTTCCTTTAGGAATGTTATTTAAAAATTATCTTTTTTTGGCTTAGAGGAAGGTGACAGCAGAGTAGGAGGACCTTAGATTCACCCTATCCCATGAATACAACTAGAAAACTATCAAAATATCCTAAAAATCCTAGAAATCAACCTGAAGACTGGTAGAACAAACTCTAGAACTAAAGGTAGAGAAGAGGCCATATTGAAGAAAGTAGCAAGTGTGGAGATGCAGTTTGAGAAGAAATGGTTCATGGCTACAGAGGTGGGGAGGGAGCCACAGTCATAGAGAAGGACAAAACACAGGATAACACACAGGAGACCGTATTGGGAAAACAAATCCCCATATAGGGATCTCCATATAGCAACTGGCTTGGAATACAAGAGGGCCTGGATTTCATAAGTTCTTGCAACCAGTGAGGCTTAAAGCTCAGAGTTTTAAAGGTCAGTGGGCTTGGCTCAGGGTGAGCCCATAAACATTAGGGCTACTCTTTGAGAGAAGGTAGGCAAACACCCCATAGACATACTGTGTGAAAATAGCAATCAGAGGAGTGCCTAGGGCACAGAGTGGTGAAGTTATTCTCTCATCTCAGAGAGGCAACATCCGTGGAAGGATCCCTCCAGGAACAAAGGAACTACAGGGTATCATTTCCCTCGCCCACTCCTCAGCGTAAGTACAGGACCACCTCCAGGAACCAGCACAGTGCCAACACTCTTTACCTAACCCAAAGATTTTGTAGGGCCTCAGTTTGGCAGCAGGAGCACAGGTCTCATGTCACAAGCAGACCAGGGCATACCTGGTTGAAATTTGCCACATTCAGGCCAGGGATGAAATGCTTCCCACAATAGGCAAAGAGAGTCTGCACATAACTGGCTTGAAGAATAAAGCATCTGAGATACAACAGCAGAACACAGGTAGCAGAGCACTCACTGGAGACACTCCCTGTTGCATCAGCCCTGGGGAATAAGGGACACTACACTGAAGGTCACAAAAGACCTCTTCTTCATAAAGGCATCATCCTTAATAGTAGGAGATACAGCTGACTTTTCTAGCACAGCTGACTTTTCTAACACAAGTAGGCACAGAGACTTAGAGAAAATGAGAACACAGAGGAATTTGCCTAAATGAAAGAATAGGATGAGCCCATGCTAGAGATCTAAGTAAAAGGCTTATAAATAGCACACATGATAGAAAATTTAAAGTAATGATCAGAAAGATATACCTGGAATTGAGAAGAGAATAGAATGCTACAGTGAAATGATTAACACAGAGATAAGGAATAACATAGCAGAGATAAAGGACTCAATAAATCAAATCAGAGACAAACTTGATGGAATGAAAAGCAGATTGGAAGAAGTGGAGGAATGAATTAATGACATAGAAAATAAACTAAAATAATCAACCTGAACAAAATTATAAAACTTAAAAAAAAGAGAGAGAGAAAGGACTCAAAGCAATAATATTACAAATGAAAAAGGAGAAATAGCAACCAGCACCACATAAATGTAAACAATTAAAAGACCATATTATTAAAAAACTATATGACAAGAAACTGGAAAACCTAGAAGAAATGTATATGCTCCTAGAAACATATAACCTATGAAAACTGAAACAGGAAGAAATAGAAAACTTGAACAGACTGATTACCAGAAAATGAATTGACTTAGTAATTAAAAAAACAAAAACAAACAAGCAAACAAAATACCTCTCCAAAAGCATAGGTCCAGGACTAGATGGTTCACAGGCAAATTCTACCAAATACTTAAAAGAAGAGCTAATACCTATTCTTCTCAAACTATTCCAAAAACTAGAAAAGGAAAGAAAATTTCTAAATTCATTCTACAAATCCAGAATTACCCTGATACCCAAACCAGATAGAGACACCATAGAAAAAGAAAACTATAGGCCAATAGCTCTGATGAACATTGATACAAAAATCCTGAACAAAATACTAGCAAACTGAATCCAGCAACACATCAAAAAAATTATTCACCATGATCAAGTGCTTTTATTCCTGAATTGCAAGGGTAATTCAATATATTCAAATCAAACAATGAGATACATCAAATCAACAAGAGAAAGGATAATCATAGGATCATAGGACCATACCACTCAATAGATACATACACACACACACACACACACTTTAACAAAGTACATCCATTCAGGATAAAAACCTTCAACAAAGTAAAGTTTTTAGAGAACAAGTCTCAACATAATAAGTACCACATATGAAAACCAACAGCTAACATCATCCTTGGTGGGGAAAAACTTAGAGCTTTTTCTTAAAGTCATAAAGAAAAGAATATCCCCTCTCATCACTTTTATACAACATCGTACTGGAATTCTTAACCACAGCAAACAGAAAATAAAAAGAAAGAAAAGGCATCCAAATTAGCAAGGAAGAAGTCGAACTTTCTCTATTTGTAGATAACATGATACTATATATAGATAACCCAAAATAGTTGACTTAAAAACCACTAGACAGTTCTGAGTAAATTCAGTTAAGTTTCATGATACAAAATCAATGTACAGAAATCTCTTGCAATTCTCTATACCAATAATGAAGCAGCAGAAATATAAATTAAGGAGTCAATTCCACTTACAATTCCACCAAAAATAATAAGATACCTAGGAATAAACATCACCAAATAGGTGAAAGACCTATATTCTGAAAACTACAAAACACTGATGAAAGAAACTGACAACAACAAAAGAAATGAAGACATTACATGCTTGTGGATTGAAAGAACAAATACTGTTACAATGTGAATGCTCTTCAAAGCAATCTACACATTCAAGGCAATCTGTACCAATATACCAACAATATTTTTCAGAGAGCTAGAACAAACAATCCCAAAATCTGTATGGAACCACAAAAGACCCAGAATAGCCAAAGCAATATGGAAAAAGAAAAGCAAAGCTTGAGGAATTGCAATTTCAGACTTCAAGCTCTATTACAAAGCTGCAGTCACTGATACAGTATGGTACTGGCACAAAAACAGACACATGAATCAATGGAACAGAATAGAAAGCCCCAAAATAAACTTACAATTATATGGTCAACTAATATTTGACAAAGCAGTAAAGAATAGTCAGTGGAAAGAGGACAGTCTCTTCCACAAACGGTTCTGGGAAAATCAGACAGCTACTTGCAAAATAATGAAACCGGACCACTTTCTTACACCATACACAAAATATATTCAAATGGATTAAGACGGAAATGTGAGACCTGAAACCAAAAAATCCTAGAAGAGAACTTCTCTCAGACATGGGCCTTACCAACATTTTTCTAGATAGGTTCCCTGAAGCAAGGGAAACAAAAGCAAAAATAAACTATCAAGACTACTTCAAAATAAATTCTTGGTGGCGCCTGGGTGGCACAGTTGGTTAAGCAACTGCCTTTGGCTCAGGTCATGATCCCAGAGACCCTGGATTGAGCCCCACATCTGGCTCCCGGCTCAGTGGGAAGCCTGCTTCTCCCTCTCTCACTACCCCTGCTTGTGTTCCCTCTCTAGCTGTGTTTCCCTCTGTCAAGTAAATAAATAAAAAATCTAAAATAAATAAATAAAAAAAATAAAATAAAATCTTCTGCACAGTGGAGGAAAGAAATCAACAAAACTGAAAGGCAACCTACAGAATGGGAAAAGATATTTGCAAATGAAATATCCAACAAAAGGCTAGTATTCAAAACATGTAGAGAACTTATAAAACTCAACCCCCCAAAAAACAAATAATGCAAACAAAAATAAGCAGAAGGCATGAACACACATTTGTCCAAAGAAAATGTTCAGATGGCCAATAGACACATGAAAAAATGTTTAACACCACCCACCATTAGGAAAATGCAAGCCAAAACCACGATGAAGTATCATCTCACACCTGTCAGATGTTAAAAAAACAAAACAAAACAAAAACAAAAAAAACCCAAGATACAACAGGTATTGGTAGGGCCTAGAGAAAAAGGATCTTCCTGTACTCTTGGTGGGAATGCAAACTAGTGCAGCCACTGTATAAACAGTATACTGTATAAGGAGTATAGAGGTTCTTCAAAACTCAAAAAATATATATTAATATTATTAAGTAGTATTAAATATTTGCATTATTAAATATTATTCAGCCAAAAAAAGAAAGAAATCTTGCCCTCTGTAACATGGATGGATATCTCAAGAGTATAATGCTAAGTGAAATGAATTTGAGAAAGAAAAATCTGTATGCTTTCACTCATATGTGGATTTTAAGAAACCAAGTAAATGAGCAAGGGAAAAAGAGAGAGAGAGAAACCAAGAAACAAACTTTTAACTGCATAGAACAAACTGGTTACCAGAGAAGTGGGTAGGGGGATGGATTAAATAGGTGATGGCGATTAAGGAGTACACTTGTGATGAGCACTGTGTGTTGTACGGAAGTGTTGAATCGCTACATTGGATACCGGAAACTAATATAACACTGTATTGTTAGCTAGAATTAAAACTAAGGCTTACATAAAAATAAAATAAAATAATTTTCTTTTTGCTTTTTTTTACTGATATTTTTCCTCTTTTCAGAATGATGTCTTAATATCTCTAGAGTTTTTTTTTTTAAAGATTCATTTATTTATTTGAGCGGGGAGAGATAGAGGGAGAGGGAGCAAGAGAACCCAAAGCCAACTTCCTTCTGGATGTGGAGCCAGATGTGGGGCTCCATCCCAGGACCCTGACTGAGATTACCACCTGAACCAAAATCAAGAGTTGGCTGCTTAACTGACTGAGCCACCCAGGTAGCCCTGGAATTTAAGACTAGTTTTAAATTACTTGATATGAAGTAATGAATAATTGATTTCCAATGCACATTCAAGCTTAGCTTGAAAATGAGTTTTCTTTTAGAGATGTCTTAGATAATTCAAATAAAAGAAAGAACATTACATTTTAAAATCTGGTTATTAGCCTTCTCTGTGAGGATTCCCCTTCTGATTGTTTCTTACTTTGTACTCCATGATGGGAATAAAATCAGTGTGCAAAGGAACAAAGTAAATATGACTTCCATATCCATATCACCTTCAACAACAGGAGTTGCTCATTCCTTCCAAGAGACAGATTTATTGTTTGATTTGTAATTTTTTTTTAAGACTTTTTATTTATTTGACAGAGAGAAACACAGCCCAGAGAGGGAACACAAGCAGGGGCAGTGAGAGAGGGAGAAGCAGGCTCCCCGCCAAGCAGGGAGCCCAATGTGGGACTTGATCCCGGGTCTCCGGGACCATGACCTGAGCCAATAACAATGGCTTAACCAACTGAGCCACCCAGGTGCCCTTTGATTTGTAATTTAACTCTTTCTAAAACTTAGGGATTTGTTTTGTTTTGTATTTTACATATGTGTCAAATATGATTGATTTTATTGCCATATTCCAACATTTATTAACATCTTCCAAGTATCACTAATCTTGGTGTTTGTATTGTACTGTTATATTCAGTGACTAGACTTGTTTTGTTTGGAAACGTTTTTCACTTTTGTAATATGATTTTTTAGCTTCTGACTTTTTCAAAGGCCAGTTTTTTTGTCAGTGTTAAAATATAAACTAGTCTTTAATACCTACATAATTATATTGAATCTTGGAATAATGCACACATGTCCACTAACTAGATAGTGCTTTGTTATTTGTTGATTTGTAATTTTTCCACTTTATATATGATGTTCTTTTCTAAAAAGATTTTATTTATTTGAGAGAGAGAGAGAGAGAGAGAGCAAGTGAGGAGAGAGGCAGTGGGATAGGAAGAAGCAGACTCCCCACTGAGCACGGAACCTGACAAAGAGCTCAATTCCAGTACCCTGAAATCTTGACCTGACCTGAAGGCAGAGGCGTAATCAACTGAGACACCAGGTGTTCCTATAATAGGATATTTTTATTTTTTACTATTTTGTTTATTTATTTGACAGAGAGAGACACAGCAAGAGAGGGATCATAAGCAGGGAGTGGGAGAAGGAAAAGCAGGCTTTCCACTAAGCAGGGAAGGAGCCTGATGAGGGGCTTGATCCCAGGCCTCTGGGATCATGACCTGGGCCAAAGGCAGATGCCTAATGACTGAGTCACTGGAGCCACCCAGGTGTCCCTAATATGATGTTCTTAATTTCATCTTAAGTACATTATATAAAACAGTGGCATCAAAGTTTGTTTTCTTTTTTTTTTTTTTTAAAGATTTTATTTATTTGACAGAGAGAAACACAGCCAGAGAGGGAACACAAGCAGGGGGTGTGAGAGAGGGAGAAGCAGGCTTCCTGCCGAGCAGGGAACTCGATGTAGGACTCGATCCCGGGTCTCCGGGATCATGACCTGAGCTGAAGGCAGTCGCTTAACCAACTGAGCCACCCAGGTGCCCCCAAAGTTTGTTTTCTTAAAGCACTGCTCAAGTAATCGATACTGTTATTTGCTGCAAATAATATAAAAACTGATCCAATCCTAAATTGAAACATTCACCAAAAACTGCAAATAAATTAGAATATTTTTTATTTTAAATTAAAAAAAAATTAATAAACTGTCTTTAAAAACTGACATAAGTATAAATATAGATACACATATAATGCTTTCAACAGAGAAGAAGACAATGTCTTTTAATTTGGGTAGTATTTCATTTTAAATAAATAAAAATATCCTCTGTACTCCATTTTATCAACATTCCAGTTTGTCTTATTATCTATATATTTTCTAGTTCTTTGTTGCTAGATCATGTAATAGATCAAATAAGTATTGGAGGTAGAATTAGTAAAACAAAATAAAACAAAGCATTTTAGCCTATGTTGTCCAATTAATGACCTTTTTACTGTCTTTCACATGACATTGCAAATACAGTAAAGTTCTCAACCAATAATTTGCAGATGAAAAAATAAATTTATCCATATATGAAGTTGCTATTTTAGGAAAGACATAATCCTATATCCTCTACATTATATCTAAACTATTTGGGGCTGCCTGGGTGGCTCAGTCAGTTAAACATCTGACTCTTGGTTTCAGCTCAGGTTATGATCTCACAGTTATGGGATTGAGCCTGCCATCAGCCTCTGCACTGTGTGGAATCTGCTTTAAATTCTCTCTCGCTCTCTCTGAAATAAATAAAAATCTCAGGGTGTCTAGGTGGCTCAGTCATTAAGCGTCTGCCTTCGGCTCAGGTCATGATCCTGGAGACCCAGGATTGAGCCCCACATCAGGCTCCCTGCTCGGCAGGAAGCCTGCTTCTCCCTCTCTCACTCCCCCTGCTTGTGTTCCTTCTCTAGCTGTTCCTCTCTGTCAAATAAATAAATAAAATCTTAAAAAAAAAAACTGTTCTGGGAAAAATTATTCAGTAAGATTTGGAATTTTAGTGTGTTGTCTAAGATTGTTATCTAAGAAAAATTTGAATAAAGATTCCTATTTCCATATAATGCAAAAAATAAAACAAAATAGAATCAACCTAACTTGCTCACCTGCCTAACATATGGGAACATATGGAAATCTAAATAGAATTATAAGAGGTGATACTCATTATGCATATATTTTCTTATTTCTCCAAAATAGCATTCCTGGGGGGGATATCCATAGTAAATAAGTCATTTTCTTTCTTTCTTTCTTTCTTTTTTTTAAGATTTTATTTATTTGACAGAGAGAAACACAGCCAGAGAATGAACACAAGCAGGGGGAGTGAGAGAGGGAGAAGCAGGCTTCCTGCCGAGCAGGGAGCCCGATGTGGGACTAGATCCCGGGTCTCCAGGATCATGACCTGAGCTGAAGGCAGTCGCTCAACCAACTGAGCCACCCAGGAGCCCCAAATAAGTCATTTTCAACCATTAGTTTCACAGACTTGCTTAAACTACTAATAAACCCTATCCCCTCTCGAGCTCAAAAAATCCTGATCTTAATTCAGGGTTGAGCTATAAAATATATATTAGTCTTTATCTGTAAAGATATTTCTACTTCTGTTTATTTCAAAGTTGACATTAGGAGTATTTGAGCCAGGTTTCCTTAGTATGGACCTGGATGACTCGAATATATATAGGTAGGATGCAGGCAGATAGCAAATGAGGGAAACTACTGATTATAACAAACAAAACTGAGTAATTTCCATAAAAATAACTGATTCTTGGTTGATGAATCTATGTTGTGAATATAAATAAAAGTTAGAGGAATAAAAAAAAACTGAAGAAACATCCTTTTTGAAGGGAATAGCACAACTGATTATATAACATAGTAATGTTGATTCAGTGTTGCTACAGCTAAGTCAGAAATCTAACTCTTTATAGACATTATGAGAAACTGTCCAGCTTTCAACTGTTAGCACCTAATTAAATTTAAAAATAAATGGGAAAAAACCCAACAGCATAACAAACCAATACCACCACCACCAATGGTCCATCAAACCCATCTACCTCATTGATAAAAACCTGAGGGCCAACAATGTTCAACTTGTTCCAATTAACTCAAAAATTCTGCTTCCTCTGATCCCTAAAGTCCTTCTTCTAGATACAACTATCTTTCTAAAGAATGAGGTATAGTTATGTACCCCAACTCCTGAAGTTGCTGATTAGAGAGGGTGAGTAAACCAATGCCCAGCTCTCTGGGAGCATTCTTCAAAATAAATCAGATTAAGGTCAGAAACCTTAGTGCACTGGATGCATGTAAACACTGGTGGTGGCTCCACCCATACTGCTTCTGTAACATGCTTTCTTCCCTTCCCTAAATCTTTGGGGATATTTTCTCTCTTCTTCCACACTGATGTTGCGTGACAGGAGTTCTTCCCTTCTGACACAATTAGCCAATAAACTAAAGGAAGAAGCCAGGTATAGACATGCAGGTAAATAAAAATGATTTAGTCTTAAGGTTTTGTATAACTTAATTGAAAGTATTTTCCAACAGAGTAGCTGGCAAAACAGTTAAGCCCCTCAATAACTTTCTCTGACAGGAGTAATCTGTTTGTTGTAGATTTTGCTATGAGATTTATGTTTGCTTTGTTCATACAAGTTTTCCCTTATCCACAGACACAGATTATGTAGGTCAATTTGGCGGGCTCTACACACTATCAGCTAGTTTATTTAAAGCCCTTTCTGAAAAGAGAAGAAAATATACAAAATACTGCTTTCTCTGCCACTACTTAGAACCATGAATATTTTATACTCCAAAAGGAAGTTCTAATTTTAGATTTCAATCTGACTTTGTCACAGTAACTCCATTCAAAAGCATGCAAGTGTTTTATTTACATTAAATATTCAGTACATAACATGAATATGTTTCTATGTCAATAGATATTGCAGATATGAGTAGTTTTGTTTCTCTAGATGCCAAGTATCCTTACCTACAGAATCATCATACCAGAGGTCAGTTTGATAAAATGTGCTGAAAAACCTGAAAAATTGCTGATAGAATTCTGGGCCTTATATATATATATTTTTTTTAATGAGAGAGAAAGAGCTCTCAAGAGTGTAGGGTGAGGAGGGGCAGAGGGAGAGGGAGAATCTTAAGCAGGTTCCATGCCCAGTGTGAACCCAATGTGGGGCTTGATCTCAATACCCTGAGATCATGACCTAAGCTGAAATCAAGAGTCAGAGGCTTAACCGATTGAGTCACTCAGGCACTCCAGGCTTTTTTTGCTTTTTGATTTGCTTAACATACTCCGGGACATATATATCTTGCTGGTATACTAACTTCATAGCCTAAGAAACTGTAAAATGTACGCCAGATACCCAAATGGTGGTTGTGAGGCTAACTAGGACATCTGACCCTAGGTGAGCCCCATGATATAAACATTTCCCAGAACTTGGAGCTGGAAAACACCCAACCAGCCCTGACCAATTACAAAGCAATAATAAATCACCCCACTATGCTATCGTGCATAACCAGCTACTCCTGCTTCTGTAAAAGAATATGTTACTGCTATTGTTTTGTTATTGAATGGAGGCATGTCCATCTTGATATGTGCTATTCCTTTGGAGACATACTCACCAGAATATGTTTTGTTTCTTTAAAAACCCAGACCACCCTCAGGTCGGGGCCCTCACAGAGAGGGGACTCTAGTGAGTGGTCACTGGCCAGCTATAATAAACTTCTCATTGTTTTAACCCTTAATGGTGTTGCCAGTGATTTACTGAGCATGCCATATAACAAAACCATATGCTCTCAATGGAATAAAATCCTAGACTTCTAGTCTTCATATGAAATGTTCTTAGAAAATAAATACATTATTCATTTGACTCTATAGCATGGAGTGATTTTATGCCCGAAGGTCATGTTATGAGACTAGGTGCTCAGATTGCTAATGAAGGAATCAACAGGCTAACCAAGCTCTTTGGCCATCTCCCTGAACATATGTCTCTCAGAGGGAACATTTTTTTCTGAGGTCTAAAATGCTCTGTTAGTTTCTGAATAGCTGTATTAAAACCTCTATTATCTCCACTTCCTCTGAGCATGGAAAACATATCCTCCAGGTCAGGCCCCTTGAAGGGTGACTTTTTGTAAGACAACAGAATTAAATGCAGTTACAAGCAGTTTTAACATCTCCATTTAGATCATATTTGAACAACCCTTAATCCCATCTTGGACCAAAGTAGTTGAATCCACAGGAAGGTTAAATGGTCATTTAAAATTATACATAGTAACTGATGTAGGCAAATCTACATGATTCTCCTCAAATTAATATCGTGTCTGCTTCAGATAACAATGTGTAATACCATTCTTTATGGCACCATATTTAAATCATTTTTATTAACATGTTTCTAAATGGAACATAATATTACTTAGTTTTCATCTCAAATTTTTTATGAATACTCTATTATGTACATAAATTTTCCTGTACCCCAATAAGATGCAATAAATATAGCAACACATTCATTTTCTATTGAGCAATTGAAGAAAATGTGTTAAGACTATAGCTGAATTTATATTTTTTCAGAGTTAATATGTGGGGATATTACTCATGCTTAACTGACAATGGAATATATACAAGAAAGGTGATTTGAATCAAAAGAGATCTCAGACTAATCTTTCAGAAATTTTATCAGTCTCTTCATTAAAAGGAATTAGAAATTAAAATTGGAACTACATGTAAGCTTGTGTGTAATATAGGTTCTAAAATTATGCTTATGCTCTCTGAGGGAAGGTTTGTATGGTCTCTGAGCTGATCAGATCCCCCCAGGACTGATGGACCTATTCACCTGGCTTCTAGACAGCTGCCATTGTCTTGCCCACCACCATGCTTCCTTCCCAGAGGCTGCTGCAACTGCTGACTGATGCGTAAGAAGGCCAAGCTTCTTCACCTGCCAGAGGGCTTAACCTCCTCCTCAGAGCCTTTTAAGTGATGCTGATCTGCAACACCACTCTCTACCAAGAACCAAGCATGGAGCAAATATATGGCAGGGGCTCAGTAAACATTTGCTGAATGAAGTCCAATGAAGGTAAACTATGTGGAGCAGTCCTCAGGTTCTGGATTATTTTTATTTTGTTCTTGAAAAGTTTAAAAGATTTTGGTAAAACAATTAAACATAAAATACGGTTAATTCTCATTCTAATTATCATTACAACTTAAGATCAAGTTATACTTAATTTAAAGAGAGAGAGAGAGCCTACATGCAAGTAATTCCAGATTTAAAGCCAGTGCATTGAATTGTTCATTCATTTTCTAATACTGATCTTTGAAAATTTTTGAAAAGATGGCCAACTTCAGTTAATCATATTAACTTTGTGAAATTAAAGCATGTTTATTATTTTTTTTAATGAAACAGCTTAAATTTGAGGTTGGACATTTATTTTGTGAAATTAGTGATGTCTCATAAAACTTCCTGTTCTGGAATGAAATTTTCTGAGAGTAAAAGATGAGCTTGCAGGTGTAACATCTGTTACCACGAATATAATAACAACCTCATTCAGCAAGAACAGCTGCAGCAACTGCCAGGTCTTCTCTCCAGAGGAAACCACCCTGGGGTAAAAAAAAAGGCCTTGTAGAATTACCATGGGCTAACACTGAGCAGAAATGTTAACATGTTCAATAAGCGCGTGTATGTGTGGCAAGAGTTAGAGTTTTATGTTGTTTCTTGACATTATAGATCAGTAATATTAATTTTTCTGAGAAACATTAAAATAACATGGAAAATTTTATGTTAATGAAGTGCATGCTCTTATTGTATTTTTATTATTCTTTACTTTGTGCAATATGATTCCTGGAATTACTTCCTACCATGGCTTTCAGATCCAGTAAATTATTACTAAGTTCTATTTAAAATAATGTAAAATGCAACATATTTAGTAATGCAAATTTTGTATGTTACACCACATGGAAGAATTATAGGACACACTGTGTATTGTTGTTTCTGCATGGATCTTTAATGTAAAGTTATATAGCATGGCATAGAGACATCGAATTGTCCTTTCCTTCTAGGTGAATGAAGGGATTACATTCCCATGCTCTTTTGTAATTGGATCAAGACATGTGACTATTTCTTGTACTGTGTTTTGAGCGGAAGAACATATATCACCTGCAGAACAAAGCATTTAATTGATGGCTCGAGACCACGTGGTGCTCCTTTTCCTGCTGCACGGACCAAAGACACCACGCACTGCAGATAGTGCAGCAGCAGGATGGCAAAGCCTCTGCCAGCCTGGAACTGTGAGAAGCCACGTGAAGGATAAGTCGCCTGGGAAGACTTTCAGGCCCTCAAATGCCTTTGACAAGTGAGAAATCAATCTTCTTTATGTTAAATTAGTGAGGTATTGTGATTGGGTGTCACCACATCAGAATCTATTCCATCTTGACTTTGCATGTAGCTTAAATACGTTAGTGAAAGGCTTATTTAAACTTCACAGGTTGTAACCATAGTGTTTTTTTTTTTTATATTCATGATTTAATAAATAACCCAAAGACATCATTCCTAAGAACAGGGCTGTTTCATTTTGAAAAAAAAAACAAGCTCATTATAGATGTCCCTACAGATGAAGTTATACTTAATGTTACCTCTCTCCAACACTACAGGTATTATGTCTTAAAAGTCAAATGTACATCATGAACCAATTTCATAGGAGTATCCTTTTAGCTTTTCTCTTTGTATGTTATAGATAGACACACTTTACTACAATTATTAATATTCTTGGTTTATCCACTGCTTCTTCTTAACTTTGTTAATACTACCAATTAATATTTGACAATGCTGTCAGTATTTCACAATGTTGATAAATTTATCATTTTACAAATTCTCTAGGGAAATAACTAAACAGAAGTCATTATCAAATTCTACATATAATGAAGTTAAGCAGATCTCATGACTCCTTTTACCTTGTTTCTTACATTCTGTTTTTAATATTTTCTCAGTCAGATTTAAGTAGATTTTCTTGCTAATTATTCTCAGGACTTTTTTCAGTTTCTCAACTTTGTATATCATTGCATTTATTCTCATTTTGCAATAATAGATGTTGAAAATCCCAGTTGCACTTTTGTTTACAAAAAGAAACAACCAATAATAAATTGAGCTAAACTGAGATTAGAATACGCTGCTTCTAGGTAAGAATAGGTGCTTTGTTTCCCACCTCCTCTTCCCTTTCCCCCCAAATACATGAATGTAGTCAATGAGACAGAAATTAATGCCATATATACATATTTTTACTAAATTGATAAAAACCTTGGTATGTCACTATAGACCTTATGATGGATTTTTTAATCCAATAAATGGAAACTTGTGGAAGACTTTTTTATGGTTTGAGAAATTGTTTATAAAGTATTGAAATTATATAAAACTAAAATATACAATGTGAATTTAAGTGAATATCCTAATTATAACAAAATAAAGTAACATGTAACTAAGATTATCACACAAAGCCTCATATTTATTTTAATAGTGTATCAGGCACAAGCCAGGCATATAAGACAGCCAAACAATCATTAAATGGAGATAATCCCTATGATAATTCCCTATTAATAGTATACCTGAAATAGATAAGTAATAAACTATGGTTATACTCAAATGAGAAAGTAGGAATGTATGTGTTCTAGAGACCTAAGATAGTAATAGTAGTCAAATTGGTCTTCATTGCTGAAGTAGTAGGGTTAGAAAAAGCATCATGTGGTCAGGACAATATTTCTTAAATTATTTCAAAACACGTGAATGAACTGAGATATGATTCAGGTAATATTAGATGGTACATAGCTTGAGATTTAAAGACCACCTGAATCACATCTTTCAACTGTTTCCTTTCCTATGAGATTTCTAAGGGAGCTATACTAATAAGGATCTAACAGTATGAGGGAAAATACTATCTTATTGTTAAATGGACCAGTGCCTGATGCTGAAATGTAGGGTTCTGATAACATGGGGTTTCAGCAAACTTGCAGAACAAGCCAGTAGGCAAACAGGAGTTGATGCCTCAGTCATGAGGCAGAATTTCTTCTTTTCCAGGAAATCTTAGTTATCTACATTCACAAAATACCTTTACAGTACCACATAGAATAGTGTTAGATTAAATAACTAAGTGGGTACTACACCCTAGCCAAGCTGACATATAAAACTAACCATCATATCTCCCTCTGACACAAAATCTAAATCTTGGTGACATCATCAGTAGGTTAGAAACTCACTGTAAGGACCTAAAGCAATTGTTTAACTAAGAGTGTTTAAAAAGGAAGAGGTAAATATGCTTAACCTGTTCCTGGATCTGAACCTAAGGCAGGAATGAAGGAGAATTTTAACAACAACTCTATTTTTTATTTTTATTTTTTTTATTTTTTTATTTTTTTTTATTGTTACTAAATTTTTTTTCCAGTGTTTCAAGATTCATTCCCCATTCCCCACACCCAGTGCTCCCCGCTTTAGGTGTCCCCAGTACCCACCACCAGGCTCTCCCATCCCTCCACCCCCCTCCCTCCAAGTCCCTCAGTTTGTTTCTGTGTTCAAAATCTCTGTTGTTTCGTTTCCCTCCCTAGATT
>PITA01007994.1:0-87500 GCA_004023965.1 Spilogale gracilis | reverse complement strand
TTCCCTCTCTGGCTGTGTTTCTCTCTGTCAAATAAATAAAATCTTTAAAAAATAAATAAATAAAAATAATAAAAATAAAATAAAATACAGAATATCATCCACCTTAATCTAATCAGGATTCCAGGGACATCTGTGTGGCTCAGTCGGTTAACTGTCTGTCTTCGGCTGAGGTCATGATCCCAGGCTCCTGGGATGGAGCCCCATCAAGCTCTCTGCTCAGTGGGGAGCCTGCTTCTCTCTCTCCCTCTGCCTGCCATTCTCCCTGCTTATGCTCTCTCTCTGTCAAATAAAGAAACAAAAACTTAAAAAAAAAAAACTAACCAAGACTCTGGGCTCGACATACAGTTAAAAGAACCAGAGGAGTTAGAAATGGTAAAACGGTGACACCACCCAATTTCAAGGCTTACAATAAAGCTACAGTAATCAAGACAGTGTAGTACCGGCAAAAATAGACAAACAGATCAATGCAACAGATTAGACAGCCCAGAAAAGGACCCCTTTAACTGATCTTTAACAAAGAAGCAAAGGCAGTACAATCATACAAAGACAATCTCTTCAACAAGTGGTGCTGGAACAACTGAACAACCACATTCAAAAAAATTAATCCAGACAGACCTTACACGCGTCACAAAAATTAACTCAAAGTGGATCATAGATTTACCTGTAAAACACAAAACTATCAAACGCCCAGAAGATAGCCTAAAAGAAAGCCTAGATAGGTTTTCCAGAGTACAGTGATGGCTTTTTAGATGCAACACCAAAGACATAATCCATGGAAGAAATAACTGGTAAGCCAGACTTCGTTAAAATTAAGAACTTTTGCTCTGCAAAAGTGAGTACCAAAAGAGTATAAAGAAAAGCCAGAAACTAGGAGAAAATATTCCCAAAAGACACAACTGATAAAGAACTATTATCCAAAATATACAAAGAATTCTTTAAATTAATAAAAAAAATTCAGGGCACCTGGGTGGCTCAGTTGGTTAAGCGACTGCCTTGGGCTCAGGTCATGATCCCGGAGACCCGGGATCAAGTCCCACATCGGGCTCCCTGCTTGGCGGGAAGCCTGCTTCTTCTTCTCTCACTCCCATGCTTGTATCCCCTCTATGGCTGTGTTTCTCTCTGTCAAATAAATAAAATCTTAAAAAAAAAAAAAAAAAATCCAGGGCGCCTGGGTGGCTCAGTGGGTTAAAGCCTGTGCCTTCGGCTCAGGTCATGATCTCAGGATCCTGGGATCGAGGCCCACATCGGGCTCTCTGCTCGGCGGGGAGCCTGCTTCCTCCTCTCTCTCTGCCTGCCTCCTTGCCTACTTGTGATCTCTCTATCAAATAAATAAATAAAATATTAAAAAAAAAAAATTCAATCGGCCAAGGACCTTACCAGACACCTCATCAAAGAAGATGCACAGATGGCAAATAAGCGTACTGAAGGATGCTCATTGTAAGTCACCTGGGAATGCAAACTGAAATGATGAGATACACATCATATGCCACCAAGAAATGAAAATTAAAACAATGAAATACACATCACGCATCATCTGGGAAATGCAAATTAAAACGACAAGATAGTGTGCTACACACCTATTACAATATCAAAACCAAGAACACTGACAATACTAAATGCTAGCGAGGGTGTGGAACAACAGGAACTCTCAGACACTGTTGGAAGTAATGCAAAATATCTTTGGAAGACAATCTGATGGTTTCTTAAAAAGTAAACCTAACAATTGAGCTTCTTGCTATTTACCCAGAGGAATTGAAAATTGTGTCCACAAAAACCTGCACACATGGTTATACAGCTTTATTCATAACTGCCAAAACTTAGAAGCAACCAAGATATCCTTCAGTAGGTGAACAAATAAACTACCGTACATCCAGACAAGAGAACACTATTCAGTGCTAAAAAGAAATTATCAAGCCGTAAAAGACGTGGAGGAAACTAAAATAAATATTACTAACTGCAAGAAACCAATCTAAGAAGACTATATACTGTATGACTTCAACTATCTAACACTCTGGAAAAGCCAAAACTAGATTCAAAGAAAATATCAGTTGGGTGGGAGGGGAGATAGATAGGTAGATCACAGATTTCTGAGGCAGTGAAAATACTCTATAATAATAGATATATGTCATTATACATTTATCCAAACCCACTGAATGCACAACACCAAAAGTGAACCCTTAAGGAAACTACGTGCTCTGAGTGATTATGATGTGTCAAAGTAGGTTCAACCTTGACAAAAAAATGTTCCCTTATGGTGAGTGATGGTAGTAATGGAGGAGTCTGTGCATGTGTGGGGACAGGGAATATATTGGAAATCTCTGTACCTTCCTCTTAAGTATAAACTTAAAACTGTTCTAAAAAAAGGTTTATTAAAAAAAGGCAAAGGATTTGAACATACAGTTCTACAAAGATAAAAAGATGGCCAATAAACATATGAAAAGATGCCTAACATCATTAGCCATTAGAGAAATGGAAATCAAAACCAATCAAAAAGACATATTAAAAGATATTGGTGACGCTGTGGAAAACCTGGAACTCTCATGCATTGCTGATGGAAATATAAAGTGGTGCAGCCATCCTGGAAAAGTCAGTGTCCCAAAATGTTAATCAAAGAGTTTATGTAAGACTCAAAAATTCTACCTCTTGGTATATACCCAAGAGAAATGACGAATTATGTCTACATTTGTTGTACATGTGTACAAAACTGTTAACAGCAACACTGTAATAGCAAAAAGTGAAAACAACTCAAAGGTAGTATTTCCAACCAGTGGAACAGTATTTGGCAATCAAAAGGAATGAAATCCTGCAACATGCCACAACACGAATGAACCCTGAAAACATTATGCTAGGTGAAAGAAGCCAGCCACAAAGACCACAAGATAACTCTTTTTTTTTTTATTGTTACTTAAGTTTTTTACAAGATAACTCTTCTAATGAAATGTCCAAAACAGGCGAATTTAAAAAAAATAAAAAGTATGTAAGTGGTTGTCTAGCACTGGAGGATTGGGGAAAAATGTGTGGAGTGACAGCTGATTTGGATGTGGCTTCTATTTGGGTTGATGAAAATGTTCTAAAACTGATTTTAGTGACAGCTGCACAACTCTGCAAATACACCAAAAACAACTGAATTGGATACCTTCAGTAGGTGAACTGTATAGTCTGTACATTATACCTTGATAAAGCTGTTTGTCTGTTTAAGTCCCTTGTCTATGTAAATACCAAAGTCAGCAAAAAACAAGGATGTAACTAAAGAAGTGAAAACCGCGGTTAGAGTATCAACAACCATAACTGATGTCAATTCAGAACAAAAAAGACCACTGGTTCAAGGACCTAAAGCAAGATGAGAGCACATGTACGCTTTGTGACACAAACTAAGGAGATTCCAAAGATCCCTGCCCCATTCAAATCCTACTGCACCACTCGGATTCACCTGGGTTTCTTGACAGAGGCCCTTTCAGTTTGGACAAGAAAATTCTTCTCTGTGCATACATTATAGGTGGTTTAGCATCCCTTCAAACTGTATGTTACTAACACTTCCTATGGATTTTGACTAAAAGTGCTTCCACAGATCTCAAAATACCCTCAAGTTAAAGAATCACCGGGGCTACTGAAGCATTCCCCATGAGACTTCATACAGACTGTCAAAGACTGATCTACCTTGGAATAAAAGATATGTAACAATACATATATAAGAAGGAGAAGAGGAGATATTTCCTTACTTTCTCTTCTCTGCTGCTAAAATACCCTATCTAATCAAGAGTTTCAAAGGACCTACAAATCCCTGCTTGGTAACAGACACTACAAGTAGGCTTAAATCCTAAATCAGGACTTAAAAAAACTTTCAAGCTCTTTTGTAATTAGAGAAGTATCTATGATATTAAATAATAAATACTATGTAAAATATAGGTATAAGACGATATAAAATCTATCTGTAAGATTATACAAATATGAAAACATCTAGGAATAAAAGCCAAACAAGAAACATATCAAATTGTACTGCTGTTGTGCTAAGGTAGTCCCAGAGGTTATATGAATTAATTTGGTCTAAAATTTTAACCTTAGTGACGAAAAAACACCTTTTTAAAAGGTCAAGATATTTCCCTTTATACCTGCTCTAAATTTCCATGTGGAGTATTTGCTTGATTTCTCTTCCCTGTCCTAAAATATCCCAAATTCTCAAGAGCTGCAAATCCTTATTTCTCTTGTCAAGTATGTATCAAGAAATCATGGCAATATATTAAAAACACCATAGTTAAATAAGTGATGTGGTCAACTATTGCATTGTCATCATAACAGTTCACAAGAGAAAACTTAAAAATTTCATCTTCCAGTTGCAAGAGTAGGTAAGTTCTGTCATAGTACCTGATTTAGGGATGGCAATGGTTACCATGACTCAGGTCATAATTCTGGAGTCCCAGGATCGAGCCCCACATCGGGCTCCCTGCTCGGCGGGAAGCCTGCTTCTCCCTCTCTCACTCCCTCTGCTTGTGCTCCTTCTCTAGCTATGTTTCTGTCAAAAAAATAAATAAAATCTTTAAAAAAAAAAAAAGGAAAACAAATTTCTATTTGTTAGCAAAACAGTCTTTAATTTCATTTTTTTTTAAAGATTTTATTTATTTGACAGAGAGAAATACAGCCAGAGGGGGAACACAAGCAGGGGGAGTGAGAGAGGGAGAAGCAGGCTTCCCGCCGAGCAGGGAGCCTGATGTGGGTGGGACTCGATCCCGGGTCTCCGGGATCATGACCTGAGCCGAAGGCAGTCGCTTAACCAACTGAGCCACCCAGGTGCCCTAATTTCATTTCTAAGTATTCTCCATCCCAGGGTCTACATCAATTTGTTTCTTTAGCAGATAACAAACTACTAAATCTACTAGTCCTAAAGATATAAAAAGCAATCAAGTAACCTGTAGTGCCACCTGATGGTAAGAAGTCCATACCACACCCCAAAGAGTATGTTCCAAGCATCCCAACACTTTTCCCCCAAAGGAAGGCCAGGGGAAGAAGACGAGGCTGGCATTCTCAGTGATCACTTGGACAACACAACCATCCGGAAACAGAGCAAGGGTTTTCAGGGTTCAAAAAGCTAGGGCAGGAGCGCCTGGGTGGCTCAGTCATTAAGCAGCTGCCTTCAGCTCAGGTCATGATCCCAGAGTCCTGGGTTCGAGCTCCACATCGGGCTCCCTGCTCAGTGGGAAGCCTGCTTCTCCCTCTCAAACTCCCCCTGCTTGTGTTCCCTCTCTAGCTGTGTTTCTGTCCATAAATAAATAAAATCTTAAAAAAAAAAAAAAAAAAAGCAAAGAACGCTGAAAAGAGAGGCTCTAAGGGAAAGAAATGAATGAGGGGGCATAAAAAATAATGTAATGCAAGAAGAATGGATTTAAACATGAAAATGAACACTTCACCCTGAAGCAAACAAAACATGACCACCAAAGAACTTCCTTATAGCACTGTCTCTACTTTTGTAGTTACATACCACATCATTAAAAATACTCTCTATCAAAAGATAGTGAGATGAAGACATGATGTGTTCTGAGCTTTAAACAAAGTAAATATGACAGAACTTAAGAAAATGTAATAGTATAAGCAATGTTTTAACAAAACCTGACTGAGAAACTGTGGAACAGAAGAGTCAAGAGTGATAGAAGGAAAGGGAGGAAATCAGCTAGTGAGAAATGCACTACAGAATCCACACAGAAAAGATATGTAAATATTCAGAAAGAAAGAAAAGAATGGTCACATACATGCACCTGAAATAGTGGTATTAATAACTTGAAAGCTCCTAATTTTCCTCCTGGAGGAAGCAGATGAAAAGTATAAGCAATACAGTACTGACCATGTATTATTAGAGCATTTCCCTAAAGAGGGATGAATTCTTGTGAAGACCAGGGAAAAATTCAAAAGATAACCAAAAACAGAAAAGTTAGTAAACTTAAAGAGAAATGAATTTCTGTGAAGACCAGGAAAAAATTTAAAGATAACCGAAACAGAAAAGCTGTATTAGGAAACTTAAAGAGGCATTTTATTACTTTAAAATATTTTATTTCTTTATTTTTTAAGTGACCTCTATGCCCAATGCAGGGCTCAAACTCACAACCCCAAGATCAAAAGTCCCATGCTCTACTGACTGAGGCAGCCAAGTGCCCTGACATTTTATTTTCAGAAACCAAAGCCTTAAAATACAAGAAAGCAGCTTGCCAAAAGAATTAGTTAAATCTAGGGGCACCTGGGTGGCTCAGTCGTTAAGCGTCTGCCTTCAGCTCAGATCGAGCCCCAAATCGGGCTCCCTGCTCAGCAGGAAGACTGCCACTCCATCTCTTACTCCCCCTTGCTTGTGTTCCCTCTCTCGCTGTGTTTCTGTCAAATAAATCTTTAAAAATAAAAAATAAAATATCTTTTTATGTCAAATGTCAAATAAAAAATCTTTAAAAAAAAAATTAGTTAAATCTAAATCAAACCAAGCTCCTAGATCTCACGAAGAACATACTTAGAAGGGAAGTTGGGTGGAGGTAACATGAAAAAAGACTGACCCTATGACTGATCATTATTAAAGCTGGGTGACAGGTAGATAGAGATTCATTATATGATTCTACTTTGGAGTATTTTTTTAAATGGTAAACAGACCATGACACATATCACTAAAGCTGTTCACAGCTAACATCACCTCCTCTAGAGAAGTACAACTGCACTAGATAGTAAAACACTCCTTTCACACTTTCTTCTATATAGTATGTACTTCTATTATTACACCTACTTCTTACTTACTTGCATCCCATCTACAAAATCATGAGTTGCTTAAAGGCAAAAATTGTGTTTATCCATCTATATATGCCAGCAACTAGTACCATGTTAGGGATACAGCAATGTTCAGGAAATGTCTGATGAACTGAACAAAGCAATAATGTGACTGTAATTTCTAAGGGTAGAAGGCAAACCTAGAAAAGGTAAAACAGGAGTGAGCCTGGCTGGCTCAGTTGGAAGAGCATGCAGTTCTAGATCACCAGGTCAGGAGTCTGAGCCCCACAGTGAATGAATGAACAGTCCTCATTATCTTCAGCTACTGAAATGCAGCACACTGGAGCACCTGAGTGGCACAGTCGGTTGAGCGTCCAGCTCCTGATCTCGGCTCAGGTCACGATCTCAGGGTCATGAGACTGAGCCCCGTGCAGCCTCGGTCCTGGGCATGGCGCCTGCTTAAGATTCTCTCTCTCGAGGCACCTGGGTGGCTCTGCTTTTGGCTCGGGTCGTGATCTCAGAGTCCTGGGATCCAGGCCCACATCAGGCTCTCTGTTCAGCAGGGAGCCTGCTTCCTCCTCTCTCTCTGCCTGCCTCTCAGCGTACTTGTGATCTCTCTCTCTCTCTGTCAAATAAATAAAATATTAAAAAAAAAAAGTTTAAAGATTCTCTCTCTCCTCCCCCTCTAGCCCTTTCCCCCCCTGCCAAAAGAAAGAGAGAGAGAGAGAGAGAGAGAGAGAGAGAGAGAGAGAGAGAGAAATGAGGCACATCAAGGCAGCAAAATTTAGCAGTACCTTTTACTGGGAATATCTAGCACTCTTCATTCTAATCCTGTGCCCTCTGATCAGCTTCCTGATATTTATTCAGTTTATTATTAGATTTTTCTACATTTATTCAAGTATTTACTGAAAACCTAAAAATGACAATTACCATTCTAGGCACTTCAAACGTATCGAACTAAGAAGACAAAAACATCCCTGCCCTTATACAAAGTATAATCTAGTGGCAGAGACAGGGAAATAAATGGATAAACTATACAGTACTTAAGGCAGCAGTAAACAAGACCAAAAGATAGCTGTAAGAGAAGTTCAATCCAATAAACCCAAATGTGTGTGTCTCACTCGGAGTTTTTAATAAAACAGCTTTGATAAACTTTAATAAATCTCTTGCCTATTCAGTGTACACAAATGTTCCTTATGACTGAGTACTTCCTAATCGGAAAAGTTAAAAAGCTTATCCTAGGGGTGCCTGGGTGGCTCAGAGGGTTAAACGTCTGTCTTCGGCTCAGGTCATGATCCCAGGGTCCTGGGATGAGCCCTGCATCTGGCTCCCTGCTCAGCGGAGGGTCTGCTTCTCCCCTCTCCCTCTGCCCCTCCACCCCTCCACCCATTCATGCTATCTCTCTCTCTCAAATAAAATCTTTTTTTAAAAAAAGAGAGAGAGAGAGAGCTTATCCTAACAGTGACCCCCAGCAAGGTACTGTCACCATCACCCTCTCTGACACCTCTTTAGTTGAAACAAACAAAAACCAAATCTATATAAAAACTACCAAAGAGGGCGCCTGGGTGGGTCAGTGGGTTAAAGCCTCTGCCTTCAGCTCAGGTCATGATCTCCGGGTCCTGGGATGGAGGCCGCATCAGGCTCCCGGCTCAGCAGGGAGCCTGCTTCCTCCTCTCTCTGCCTGCTTGCAATCTTGCTGTCAAATAAATAAATAAAATCTTTAAAAAAAAAAATTACCAAAGAAGAGCAATTATGGTTATTGGCTTTAAGGTTCTTTCTCTTACATAAAACAAAGAAAAAGGAAAGAAAGGCAGTAAGCTACATTTTGAGCAAGATACAGTTCTTTGAACTGCTGTTAATAACACAGCCTAAATTTAATAGACTCTAACTGATCGAATTTAAGTTTAGGAGAACCTTTCACTAAGGGATAAGGGATCACCAGTCTTCTACAAATATACACAACTTTGATTGACAGTTTCTAACTACCGGTCCATAACAACGGTCTATAACACTGTCTTCTTTTTTTTTTTTTAAACATTTTATTTATTTATTTTGACAGAGACAGAAATCACACGTAGGCAGAGAGGCAGGCAGAGAGGCAGATAGAGAGAGAGGAGGAAGCAGGCTCCCCACTGAGCAGAGAGCCCGATGTGGGCCTCGATCCCAGGACCTGAGATCATGACCTGAGCCGAAGGCAGAGGCTTTAACCCACTGAGCCACCCAGGTGCCCTATAACACTGTCTTAAAAAAGAATCTCATTCTAGAGACTACTGGGTGGCTCAGGCAGTTAAATGTCTGCCTTCAGCCCAGGTCATGATCCCAGGGTCCTAGAATGAGTCCCTATCAGGCTCTCTCCTCAGTGGGAAGCCTGCTTTCTCCCTCTCCCTCTGCCTGCTGCTCCGCCTGCTTGAATGCGCTCTCTCTCTCTCTCTCTCTGTGTCAAGTAAACAAAACCTTAAAAAAAAAAAAAAAAAAAAGGATAAATCATTTTTTAAAAATCTCATTCTTCTGAGAATCTAGTGTAAGGAGTAACTGCATTTATAAATCTCATTCATTAAAACATATATGGGCTGCATGCCATCAATGTCACCACAGTTAGGAACGAGAATACATTTTATCATTAAAAAACTGTTTCAGGGCGCCTGGGTGGCTCAGTGGGTTAAAGCCTCTGCCTTCAGCTCAGGTCATGATCTCAGGGTCCTGGGATCAAGGCCCGCATCAGGGTCTCTGCTCAGCAGGGAGCTTGCTTCCTCCTCTCTCTCTCTCTCTCTCTGCTTGCCTCTCTGCCTGATTGTGATCTCTCTCTCTCTGTCAAATAAATAAATAAATAAATAAATAAATAAATAAATAAATAAATAAATAAAATCTTTTAAAAAAAAGAAAACTGTTTCAATCATTAAAATAATTTTTCTATCAGCTTGGAGCCATTTATCAGTATAAGTTCTCTAAGCATTAAATACAATTGATCCTCAAACAATACCTATAACTCTGACTCCCCAAAAGTTTAACTAACAGCCTGAGAAGCTTTAACAATAACAACTGTTGTTTTAAGTCATGAGTCTTATATCCTGTTTTCTTACAATGCAGTAAGCTAAAGAAAATATTAAGATAATTGTAAAGATGAGAAATTACATTTACAGTACTATATGGTATCAAACAAAATTTACCTGTAAGTGGACCCACAGATTTCAAACCCATATTGTTCAGGGGCCAACTGCGTATCTAATTTAAGCATTTTGTTTTACTGACCAAGAAACTGTGTCCCAAAGAGTTTAAGGAGATAAACTGTGACTTCTCTCCCAGCCTCATTAGCAACATTTCTTGAACTAGTTTATAAGTCTACTATGCCAACCCAATACTCTACTGACTACCACATTTTTCATTTTCATGAGAGTGTTGTCCATTAAGTACATCAAGTGAAATTAACTGATATGATTTTTTTTCTAGTTTTAGACTTGAGAACCAAAATACAACATCAAGACTGTAGCTCAATTTCCTGCTAAATTATATTACCTAAAAACTGAAAACCAAAATTAATGGAGCCAATGAAAATACCACAGGCAACATCAATGAGGTAAAACTTAGAAAATATTTTAAATGACAGGGGCGCTGGATGGCTCAGTCCTTAAGCACCTGCCTTCAACTCAGGTCACGATCCCAGGATCTTGGGATCCAGCCCTGCATCGGGCTCTCTACTCAGTGGCAAGCCTGTTTCTCCCTCTCCCACTCCCCTGGTTTGTGTTCCCTCTCTCACTGTGTCTCTGTTAATAAATAAACAAGACCTTTAAAAAACAAAAAATAGGGGCACCTGGGTGGCTCAGTTGGTTAAGCGACTGCCTTCGGCTTGGGTCATGATCCTGGAGATCCAGGATCGAGTCCCACATCGGGCTCTCTGCTCGGCAGGAAGCCTGCTTCTCCCTCTCTCACTCCCCCTGCTTGTGTTCCCTCTCTGGCTGTGTTTCTCTCTGTCAAATAAATAAAATCTTTAAATAAATAAATAAAAATAAATGACTAAACAAAGAATTATTATACAGAATATACGACAAACCCTTATGAATCAACAATACCAAAGAAAAATTGGATAAAGGGTATAAATAGATAATTCATGAACAGAAAAAGACAAATGGGTAATAAATATCAGAAGACATGCTACCTTACCGCTTACTACAAATCTAAAAAACATAACTATTACTTTACAATCATCAGATTAGCAAAAATTAGAAAGTCAAAAATATTCAACACTAGCAAGAACATATGGAAATAGAGACCCTAATGCACTGCTGCTAAGAGCATACATTGGTCCGACTTCTTTGGAGAGTAATCCTGCCATCTCTAATAAACTTAAGAGTGTGTGTGTACACATGTGTGCACACATGCGTCCTGTAACAAATATGGTTGACCTACGACCCAGCAGTTCCACATTGGTGCTATAACCAAACAAACTCCTACACTGGCTTATAGGGAGGAGACAAGGGTAAAGGGGCTCATACTGGGAGTTGGCTACAATAAGAAATGAGAGACAAGATGTGTCCATCTATAGTGGACTAGACACATCAACTCTTTATCTTGTAGAACTGGTTTCCTCTGACTGGAAAACTCTTGCCCCTAGATAACTGCATGTCTTGCTCTTTAACCTCAATTCAGTCTTTGCTCAAGTTATCAATTCACCAAGCAGGTTGCCCCAACCACCGAATTTAAACTACCTGACCCTTCAACCCAGAATCCCTCTGACCTGGATATCTTTCTTGATTTTTCTGCATAACACTTTACACTATTTGACATTCTAATATCTATGTGTTTATTGTCCTGACTCCCCAGTTAGAACTTAAGATCTAGAGACCAATAACATCAATTTGCTCAAAGGTGTATTGCCACAATCTAAAAAAGTACCTGGCACATATGAAAGCAATGACTCAATATTTGTTAAATAAATGAATTCACTCACTAAATCACAATCTCTGCCTCTACTTATGTAAAGTCACAAAAATGAACCCATCTCTGACTTTTCAAGCCCACTCAATCTCACCTCCAGAGTATTTAACAATCCACCTTGTTGCAACTGTCTGGAAATACAATTTGTATTCACGGTACTCAACGAAGAAGGAGCTTCTAATGGCCAGCCACTACTCTGAGAGATTAAATAAATAATAATAATAATAATAATAATAATAATAAAAGTCTTTGAAGTTCAGTGTGAAAATGGCATGGCAGTGGCTGCATCCTGGGTTTCCAGGCTGCGAGGTCAGTCGAGGGCCCAACTGGGATAGTCCTTGTCAAGTGGTGTCCAGGGCAAGGAGGGCTCTGCTCACACGTGGAAGGCCCTCACCTAATGTGTAGTGCTCCCAGACATGAGAGTAAGAGTCTTCCCCAAGTTGAATCACAAGAGCACGAGAGATTCGAGTTCATCGCCTACCTCCAAATCCATATCAGATTCAAGGCCTTTCTCTGGGGAGATGGTAATCATACTATTTTGTAACTCTTCTGTGAATCCACTTCTGACTGACTAGCTATGAAGATGAAAAAAAAGAGAACCTGGACCACTATCCAGGGGGTACCACAGCACTGGTCTGGGCCATGACTCTGCACAGAAAAGTAAATGGAAACTTAAGCTCATCTTCCTTACTTAAATCAAATGATGCCCATTATATTGATCTTCCATCCTTTTGGTTACAGCAGGAGACAGATTAATACATAGCTTAATTAGATCACAAAAAAAAAAAAAAAAACAAGAGAATCTTGGCATTCAACTCTGAAGAGGTTAAAAAAAAAAAAAAAAAAAAAGCTGTTTTGGAAGAACTTAAATGGAAGACGTAACTCAGCCTAAGCAGGCTTGGTAAAGCCTGGTGGGGCAGGAAAAGGGGAGAAAACAGCATTTATGCTGGGTCATGAAAGTGGAGCAGGAGTTACACAAATGATTACGTTATGAGTGATGGGTACATTCTAGTCAGAAGACACACACCATATTAATGTCTCAACTTTAAAAAACATTCTAACACTTCTGAAGAATTGTAAATAGTTCAGCATGACAGAATAATGTGAGGCAGAAAATAGCAGAAAAAAGCAAAAAGCAGAGGCTGGGTGCCTCAGTTGGTTAAGTGTCTGCCTTCAGCTCAGGTCATGATCTGGGGGTCCTGGAACTGAGTTCTACCATTGGGCTCTCTGCTCAAAGGGGAATCTGGTTCTCCCTCACCCTCTGCCTGCTGCTCCCCCTGCTTGTGCTCTCTCTCCCTCTGAAATAAATAAAATTGGAAGGAAGGAAGGAAGAAAGCAAGGAAGGGATGGGCAAAAAGCAAGCAAGGTCCAAATCACTTAGGTCTGTATTTCCTAAATTTGGTAGTTTGGATTTCAATCTGAAAGCCTGAATGGAAAGACAGCAGAAAAACAGTACAATATGCCTGTAAAAAAGGGAAGCATAAAGAGGGATTGATATCCACTCTTAGGAAAAAGAAAATTACTTAGAATGTTTAAACAAAAGTCCAGATAATAGGGGCGCCTGGGTGGCTCAGTTGGTTGAGCAACTGCCTTCGGCTCAGGTCATGCTCCCAGAGACCCAGGATCGAGCCCCACATCGGGCTCCCTGCTCGGCGGGAAGCCCACTTCTCCCTCTCTCACTCCCCCTGCTTGTGTTCCCTTTCTCGCTGTGTTTCTGTCTGTCAAATAAATAAATAAAATCTTTATAAAAAAAAAAAGTCCAGATAATAATGATAGTCTGAACCAAGGGGGTTGCTGCAGGGAATAATGGATGAAAGATGAAGAACAAGATTTAGTAAATGATTAGTTTATTGGGGGGGTAACAATTAAGGATACTAAGAGGGAAAAATTAAGATTTGGGGGCATCGCCAACTGAATGATAATGATAACAGAAGGAAGAGAGGCAACTTGAGAAAAAATGAGATATGTAATTTCTGAGTTGAACTTAAGGTATCTTAAGACACCACAACGTGTCAGAGTTGAGGAGTAATTTATGCTAAAGAGACAGAGATTTGGGGCGCCTGAGTGGCTCAGTTGGTTAAGCGACTGCCTTCGGCTCAGGTCCCAGAGACCCGGGATCAAGTCCCACATCGGGGCAGGAAGCCTGCTTCTCCCTCTCTCACTCCCCCTACTTGTGTTCCTTCTTTGGCTGTGTTTCTCTCTGTCAAATAAATAAAATCTTTAAAAAAAAAAAAAAAAGAGAGACAGAGATTTGCTAGTCATCAAAATAAAGACCATGCTTGCAGTCACCAGAGACAAGACCACTCAAGAGCAGGCAGAGGCAAGAGAGCAGAAGACCATGCCTCAGTGTGAAAGGAGGTATCTGAAGTGTCAAAGAGAAAAAAATACACCAAGGAAAGACTGGCCAAGACACAAGAGGAAAATAAGGAGCCCACAGGATCATAGAAGCATAAGAGATTTTCAAAGAGGACAACTACTCAAAATGTCAAATGATCAAAGAGTCTACTAGACTTCACAACAAAGAGATCAATGGTAACTATCACCATTAACTTCAGTGACTGCAGTGGATTGCCAGACTTCAATAAACTGGGGCAGGAGGAGAGCAATAAGATGGCACATAAAATGAATATAGATAACTCTTCCAGACGCTCAAAGGAAACGAAGATGAAACTGAAGAGGAATCTAGAGTGAAGAGAATGTATTTAAGATAAATGTGTTTAGGGGCGCCTGGGTGGCTCAGTTGGTTAAGCAACTGCCTTCGGCTCAGGTCATGATCCCAGAGACCCAGGATCGAGTCCCACATCGGGCTCCCTGCTCGGCAGGAAGCCTGCTTCTCCTTCTCTCACTCCCCCTGCTTATGTTCCCTCTCTGGCTGTGTTTCTCTTTGTCAAATCAATAACATCTTGAAAAGAAAAGAAGAGAAAAGGAAGAGAAAAGGAAGAGAAAAGGAAGAGAAAAGGAAGAGAAGAGAAGAGAAGAGAAGAGAAGAGAAGAGAAGAGAAAAGAAAAGAAAAGAAAAGAAAAGAAAAGAAAAGAAAAAAGAGATTCTCGTGCACAAAGGTGCATCTTTTATTCAAGGAGAAAAGCCTCAGAGGAAATCACTCCTGCTGGAACCCAAAACTTGGACCTCCAGTCACCAGAACCATAAGAAAATAATGTTGCATTTCTCAGGCCACCCAGTTTGTGGTATTTTCTTACAGCAGCCCCAGAAAACTAATATAATACACCAAGGAAACATTGTCCCTAAGGAAGAAAAGCTCAGAGCACAACAAGAAGATAGAAGCTGACCTGTTTAAAGGTGAAAGAGGACAAAAAAAACCAATTGTTTCCCACCAGTGTATTTCAATTCCTCTGTGAAGAAGTGACCTCATCCATGAATGAGTAAGGATCCCGGGAAGGTGGTGGGTGCATAACCACTACTGGAAACAGCAGTCACTAGCAATGCACAGAATTACTGGCCTGCTTCTCCTTTACTCAATACGTGTCATCAAATGAATTCCTAGCTCTCATTCAATGAATACATTAGTTCCATTTTATTAAAGGAGTTACTAGCAAAAGAAAAGCAAAAGAATAAGTCAGAACCTGGGTTATGAATTTAATTACATGACCTCATGCAAGTCACTTACCATTGCTGGGTCTCAGTTTCTTCAATCAGATGAATCAGACTTGATAATCAGCAAAAGACTGCCTCAGATCAAAATAAATGCTATGATTTTTATGCAGGTTTATGAATGACCTCAGTCTTCCAACTTATTTCACCCAAAGTAGTGTATCTCAAGCTTTAATATAAATTCTTATCATCTGGAGAGCTTGTTAAATGCAGGTTCTGATTCATTAGGTTTGGGGTTAAGCCCGAGCTTGCACATTCTGAACAAATCCTGAGGTGATGCCATACACCACGTTTTGAGCAGCAACAATGCAGAACACTGATCTAGCACAAGCTCTACAAAGCTTGTAATTGTGGGCTTATCTGTAATCAGACTGATATTTAGAAAACTAAACAACATCGCTCCAGACTAACACCTGCACTAAGTACGTCTTGCCATGCCTAAAACACTCTGAAATTAAATGGATGATAGTCCTCATTTGGTGAAGATAGAAAAAGACAGAAATTAGTAATACTGGAATCAATAACACCATATTAGGAGACGCAAGATTAAATACCAATGCACAGAATAGGTGAAGGGGACTAAGGGGTACAAACTTCCAGTTATAAAATAAATAAGTCACAGGGATGAAAAGTACAATACAGGAAATATGGTCACCAATACTGTAAAGCATTGCCTGGTGACCGACAGTAATGACACTCACATGGATACTTATCATGGTGAGCACAGTATAACATACAGATTGTCAGATCACCGTGCTATACACCTGAAACTAATAATAACACTATACATCAACTATACTTCAAGGACTGTAGTAAATATAAATACACACACATATATATGAACATACATACAACACAAAGGTTAAAATCCATCTAATCATATTATCTTTCTCAAAACACAAATGTTTTTATATCTACAAGAACATATTTAGCTCTGGAAAAGTCTTCAATATTTTAACTGCCACATGCCTACAAGGGTACTTTTTCATTATGGTTTGATCCTGAATGCAAAGTTTCTCAATGGCCCAAAATTTAAATACTTTTCTACTAATTACCAAATAATCTTCATGTATTTGTTTAGAACCTCCAATCTTATTGCCACAGTTGAATTCATTTGTGTTGAGCATTTTCTTCTGCCCTAGGAAGTGTAACTAGGACAAAGACAACCCAGCTGACTTAGGGCTATAATACTTGGCCACAAACCACTGCTATAATTAAACACTTTCTACTACTCCCTATACTAGGTTACAGGAGGAAAAAATTCCACAATCCATTCACAACCAACAGAGATTTTCATTCTAATCTCAAAGCAATCTTCAGTGAGCAAAGAAAAGGTGTCATGCAATGGAAGCCTTATAGTCACTCTCCCTTTAACCTGAAGCCTCTAAACTGAAAAGACAAATTTAAAATAACGTTAAAATGGAGTGAACTCCCTATCCAAGAAAAAATATATATATTGCTGTAAACTTCTCTTACCCTCTTCTAAAGAATATCCAATTCTCAAAGGCACTACACATTCCTACAACCGAGCTCGCTTATATTGGGGTGGGGAAGAAATAACAATTGCAATCTTGGCACCAGCAGGCAATTTACCACTTCTACCTAATTAATTTAATCAAGTCACTTCCAAACAATACTTTCCTCATTCCCCACTATGTAACAAAAGAACAAAGAAGAATGACAAATGCAACGGACCTCAAAATAGTTTTGCTGAATCACAAATACCCCCAATATAAAGCTGCAGAAGTCGCTGGGCTTAAGCACTGGCGGCCATACCTCAGCAAGCGGCTCCCTTCTGAAAATTGGTAACTTCCTTCACCTGTTCATTAATGGCAAGTAAGGGTCTAACGTTTAAGTAAAGCTCTCACAGTATCGCTATTAGTATAGAGTATGTGCAATAACAATATACGCAGATTTTATATTAAAGATGACCACGTTCTCTCAAAATTTGCACCGCCTATCCCCCAAGGGCAAATGCACCACCCTGGCCAGCAACCGCAGCCACAATGGGCACCCTATACTCTTCTCATCTTGGCACCCAGTCCTTGTCTCCCTGCATCCCGATTCCTCCTCGACCAAGCCTCCCTCCAGCCCCGGGCTGACTCGGGCCAGCCCCCAGCTCCTAGTGTTTCCTAGGGTTACGCAGAGAGCCAAGACTGCAGGCCGCCCTCGCCGCGTTACTGCTATTCCTCGTCCGCGGGTTGCCCCACGTTCTTCCCTAGCCTCTCGGGTCTCCGCTGCCCAACCCACACCTCCCTTCCACTCGCGCGCTCTGTGGCTCTCAGGCCTCACCGTTTGGTTCGGTCCGGAATAGCCCCGCTCTCCCGCCTCACTCCCCAACACCAAGAGAAGTCGGTTGGTCCCGCGCCGCACGCTTCCAATCCACACGCCGCCGCCTACTGATGCCGAAAGTGGCTTCTAGGAACGCGCCATGTTCAGCGTCGCGGCTCAAACGACGCGGACGCGCAAATACTGCGTCACAGACACCCAGAAAGCGTGGAATAGGCAAAGTGAGAAGACGATAGGAGGACGGCAGAAGAGGAGGGAGGGGCTTTCCCTTCGAAACTGAAGGCGCCGGGGGCCTAAAAAAAAAAAAAAAAAAAAATCAGCTGTCCGCGCTTGTGCAGTAGAGTCGGCCAGATCTGTAACCATAGGAACATTAGCTACGCGAAGCCCAACTACCGGAAGGATCGGTTGTGTCCTGGGTTGATTGAAGTTTGTTTGAATCAGAACCATTTTCTCTTCCCTTTTCCGGATAGCTGTTCCAAACTGTATTGTTTTACGGGTCCGTCTTAAGTGAGGAGACTTATTAAAATAATCTTACTCTCTCATTGGTCAACCGTCTCGCGGAAACTTATTTATTTTTGAATTTTTTTAAGTCCTTCATTTGCTGGGCGCTCTACTCCAGAATTATGGCAAGAATGTAAAGATTAAAAAGGAAAAGTCCACTTCTGCCTGACTCTGCTATTAGCTAGCTTAATAACCTAAGTTTTCTTTAGGAAGAGAAGTTGTAAAGATATGGTTGAGGGTTCATGAAAAATAATAAAAACAATTAACACTTATTGAACATTTAGAATGCCAGATACAATTCTGAGATCTTTACATGAATCATGTATTTATATAGATCCTCAAAACAATGTATGAGGTGCTTTTTATTACCCCCATTTTATAGATGAAGAAACTGAAGCATAGAGAAGTCAACTAATCTGCCTAAGATCCTGCAGCTAGTAAAGGGCATTGTTAGGATTTGAACCAGGCAACCATAAAACCTGCATTAAATACAAGGGTATTTATCTCACAAGGGCTGTTTTAAAAGTAAAACTATAAGAAGAAGTTATCTAAAGGAATGCCTAATCATAATATATGCATATATAATAAATTACAAACGGGCCTCTAGAAATTATGTTGGCATGTGTTTGTTGACATGTTAACACATTCATAATGACTTGGGGGAAGAGTGGGTTACAAAACAATACGATCAATATGGTCCCATTTTTGGAAATAATAATGTGCCAAAATGTTAACATGGTTTGTCACTAGTTGGATGGTATGGTGGGCATGTTTCATTAATTTCTTTCTTTTTTTTTTTTTTTAAGAATTTCATGTGGTTTTTGTTGTTGCTGTTGTTTTTAGATTTTTTTTTAAGATTTTATTTATTTATTTGACAGAGAGAGAGATCACAAGTAGGCAGAGAGGCAGGCAGAGAGAGAGGAAGAAGCAGGCTCCCTGCTGAGCAGAGAGCCCGATGCGGGCCTTGATCCCAGGACCCTGAGATCATGACCTGAGCCAAAAGCAGAGGCTTTAGCCCATTGAGCCACCCAGGCGCCCTTGTTTTTAGATTTTATTTATTTATTTGAGAGAGTGAGTGAGTGAAGCATGAGAGGGGAGAGGGTCAGAGGGAGAAGCAGACTCCTTGTGGAGCTGGGAGCCCGATGTGGGATGCGATTCTGGTACTCCAGGATCATGACCTGAGCTGAGGGCAATGGCTCAAACAACTGAGCCACCCAGACACCCCTCATTAATTTCTTTCTTTTTTTTTTTTAAGATTTTATTTATTTGACAGAGAGAAACACAGCCAGAGAGGGGACACAAGCAGGGGGAGTGAGAGAGGGAGAAGCAGGCTTTCCGCCGAGCAGGGAGCCCGATGTGGGACTCGATCCCGGGTCTCCAGGACCATGACCTGAGCCGAAGGCAGTCACTTAACCAACTGAGCCACCCAGGCGCCCCAATTTATTTCTTTATTTAACCTGATTGTATCTTCTGCTTTTACTGAAAGGTAATACTTTTTTTTTTTTTTTTGACAGAGAGAGACACAGCGAGAGAGGGAACACAAGCAGAGGGAGTGAGAGAGGGAGAAGCAGGCTTCCAGGCTTCGCACCCAGCAAATAGCCCCACCTCAGGCTCAATCCCATGACCTGAACTGAAGGCACTTAATGACGGAGCCACCCAGGCACCCCAATACTTGTCAGGTTTTAAATGTTCATAGAATCATGTGAGATGTTAAAACACATATCCTGATTCAGCTGGTCTGAGGTAGGGCCTGAGAGCCTTCAATTCTAATGAGTTTCCAGTTAATGCCAATGCTATTGCTCCATAGATCACACATCGAGAGATCACACATTGAGTAACAAGTCAAATAGGAATATGCAATAAATATATATATACACACACATACATATATATCCTAATTTGAATTAAAATGATGAAACTGATTTAGAAGAACAGATCTTTTCTATTTGGGAAAATGGACCTTTTGGAAATTTAATAAAAGCTAAAACTTAGAAAAATGCACACACAAATTTTTTTAAAGATTTTATTTATTTATTTGACAGAGATCACACGTAGGCAGAGAGGCAGGCACAGAGAGAGGAGGAAGCAGGCTCCCTGCTGAGCAGAGTAGGAAGTGGGCCTGGATCCCAGGACTCAATCATGACCTGAGCCGAAGGCAGAGGCTTTAACTCACTGAGCCACTCAGGCGCCCCCCACACACACAAATTTTACCTACAATTCCAGGACCCCCAGTAAGATGCATTTGGAGGTCCTAGCTTTAGCTACGAAGTGTAATACCTAGTCATATAGTTGGTACAAGATAAATGTGTACAGCTACATAAATAATCTCATATTACTGCGTTTCATTGCTATATTCTTATATTCTCAAGGTTCTTTAGAGAAAAGGGCAAACAAATATTTAAATTATCATTGGGCCTGTTAATAATATATCTGAAATATAAATATAAATTCAGTGTTTTCCCCTCTTAACCTTTGAGAACTGAAGAGAAAGCAGAAAGTTGATAAAGCAAATCAAGTATTAAAGAAACACTGGCTTCCCTCACCCCTCAATCTCAAGTAGTTTCAAAGATGCAAATAAGTTTAAAAACTATGCAACTCATTTTGCCTCAATAATTATATTATGATAACTAGTACTAAATATTTCCTATGTGCCAGTTCTAGGTGTCTTTTAAGTGCCTAGCATTGAAGTGCAGACATTTCATATAATTCACTAACTTTTATCGCATCCTATAGGGAGAGTATTCTTTCTCTCATTTTACAGATTAAATGATTTTCTTAGGAATTCATCATTTGTCCACGTTCAGATTCTTACATGGAGGAACCCAGACTCAAATTTAGATATATGCTTTGTAGTTGATAGGATAAGAGATTCACATTCTAATTTCCAAAACTTGTCAATGTATTATGCTTCATGGCAAAAAGGCTACATTAAGTATCTTGAGATGGGAAGATTAGCCTGAATTATTCCATGGGCCGAGCGTAGTCAAAGGCGTGTTTTATAAGAGGGAGGGAGGCAGGAATGTGAGAGATGTGACCACAGAAGTAGAGGCTGGAGCAATATGAATCCATGAGTAAAAGAATGCAGGCAGCCTAGAGAAGCTGTAAAAGTCAGATTCTCTCCTAAATTCTGGGAGAAACTGAGTCCTGTAGAGGGTTTTAGACTCCTTACCTTCAGAATTCTAAGATAATAAATTCATGTTGTTTTTAAACTAGTTTGTGATAGTTTTATCCAGCAACAAGAAAAAACTAACAGGTGTTCCAAAGTCATAGGCTTTCTAATTTGCTACATTTCACTTAATACTTGTGTATTGCAACTTGTGTAAAACTGGGTCTTGGGCAACTCTCTATTATAATAGAGCTTTTATTAGATGCTGATCAATTAACTCATCAGATGCTCACTAGGTTAGGAAAGTAAGTCTTTGAGAAACTAATTGATCTGCCCTTGGTAATATAATTTGTAGCAGATTGTTTTGTTTGCAATTTTTTAAAAACTTGAAACAATACAAGTGTCTTTCAATAAGAGTTTTTACATAAATTATGGTAAGTTTATATAATAGAACACTATCCACTTATTAAAAATGGTGATGTAGGGGCGCCTGGGTGACTCAGTGGGTTAAAGCCTCTGCCTTCGGCTCAGGTCATGATCTCAGGGTCCTAGGATTGAGGACCGCATCGGGCTCTCTGCTCAGCAGGGAGCCTGCTTCCTCCTCTCTCTGTCTTCTTCTCTGCCTACTTGTGATCTTTCAAATAAATAAATAAAATCTCTCAAAAAATGGTCATGTACACTTACATTCATCGACATTAAAAGATGCCCTTCATATTTAGTTAAGTAAAAACAGGAGAAGTGTCTAATAAAACCAAAAAGTCTCAGAAACTATCTATATGTGAATGGAATTTAATTCCGAGTGGTGGGTTTCATTTTCTAAAATCTCTTGTATTATCTAAACTTTTTTGCAATGTTTAAGTATTACTGTAATAAAGAAAAATAAAACAATTTCTAGTTTGGAAGAGGGACTATAAGGATATATTCCTTTACCTATGGTTTTTTTTACAGTGAAATGAACATTTTTTTCATTTTCTACTGGTAAGAATAAAAAAATTGATTCAACTGTTTTAGAAAATAATTTGATACTATATACCCTGAGACTTAAATGTCCATACAGTTTGACTAAATAATTCCATTCTTGGATATCTATACCAGGGAAATAAAAGATAGAAAATATATTTTATGTATGCACTAAAGTGTGTATGGTTCTATTGTTTACAACGATGGTATGAGAATGATTTAGTAAATTCTGAAGCATTCACAGGACAAAAATCTGCAGAATCTTTCAATATTAATTATCATGACTGTATAACAACTTGGGAAAATGCTTTTCATGTCACTGTATTTTATGAAAAGTTAACAGTAAATTGTATGACTTCAATTGTATAAAAATATGTGCTGCTAAAACAGGGGCGCCTGGGTGGCTCAGTTGGTTGAGCGGCTTAGGTCATGGCTTAGGTCATGATCCTGGAGACCCGGGATCGAGCCAAACATCGGGCTTCCTGCTTTGGCGGGAAGCCTGCTTCTCCCTCTCTCAGTCCCTCTTCCTGTGTTCCCTCTCTAGCTGTGTTTCTCTCTGTCAAATAAATAAATAAAAACCTTTAAAAAATATGTTATAAAAAAACAAAAAACAAAAACAAAAAACCCCCCAAAAATAATAGAAGAAAACAGTGCATGTCAAAAGTGTTCATAAAGGCTATCCCAGCACAGAGCAATTACTGGTAAATTTTTTATTTTCTTCCTAGTTTCTTTATTTTTTAAGATTTCTGCAAGTTAGATTTTTGGTTTCGTTATTTTGTTTACAGTGTATGTTGTTTATAATGAAACTTATCAGGTTGTTATTAAAAAGTGAAATTGAGGGGCGCCTGGGTGGCTCAGTTAGTTAAGCGACTGCCTTCAGCTCAGGTCATGATCCCGGAGACACCAGATGGAGCCCCACATCGGGCTGCCTGCTCATCGGGAAGCCTGCTTCTCTCTCTCTCACTCCCCCTGCTTGTGTTCCTTCTCTGGCTGTGTTTCTCTTTGTCAAATAAATAAAATCTTTTAAAAAAAAAAAAGTGAAATTGATTTAGGGCTCCTGGGTGGCTCAGTGAGTTAAGCGCCCACTTCCACTCCAGCTCAAGTCATGATCCCAGGACCCTGGGTGAAGTCCCAAGTCGGACTTGCTGATCAGCAGGGAGTCTGCTTCTCCTTATCCCTCTCCCTCTGTGCATTCTCTCTCACTCATTTGCTCTCTGAAATAAATAACAAAATCTTAAGAGAGAGAGAACTGATTTAAATTCTATTTAGAATGACCCAGCTAGTATGGTATGCTTTGCTTCCCAGCCACCCCAACAGTGATGAGAGCAATCGACTATAATACCCACATTCAGCTAGAACTAGAGACCTACGGAGCCCACAGGTAGCAGGCAGGTGTCCTGCTGTGGGACTGACACAGGATTCCACTGCTTAGTCCCCAAAAGACCCCGAGCAAGTACCTTTAGTTGGAGATTCAGTTTCTTCCTATGTAAAATAGGGTAAGCATTCTTGCCCTAACAAACTACCCAGGGTCTCCCTGAAAATCAAATTTTGTGAAAAGTACTTCAACACCCATAAAACATAACACAAAAGTATAATATCTATAAATGTAGGCATTAAAATGTAAAATAGGTTATATTATAATTTACAATTAGAACTCTTGGTATGATAATAATTTATTTATTGTTGACTTTGTAAAGCTTCATTTTTTATGGTGATATGAGAACATTTATCTGACACTTTTGGGAAAATTAATTATTAGATATTGGATATTCACTGACAAGGCTTAGACTCAGGCTGGTATTAAACAGAGACCATAATGGTGTTTCTTAAATTAATTTTGTTACCATAAGACAGCATTTATGATGATCTGAAAAAAAATTAGAACATGTTTATAGAGGAATCTTGCCCAAGGTATTCAAGGTATGTAACTTCTTTCAGCAAAATGTCATCATATTTTTCTGTTAAGATTTAGACATCATAGTAGAAATTAAGACACTAGTTACTCTCTGAAACGGTCTGGTTTTGTAAGGTAGAATTTCACTTTACCATTTAGATTTGGATACTGGCACAATCATAATAACACTCCACTGTTCTAATCAAATTAGCTGATATTAATTAGACTTCAATTTGATTTTGTCTTATTTTGTCCAACTGAATTATATTCCTTTTTCAAAAGAACACAGTATTTCTGCTAGTGAATCTATGTTAAAAGTTTGAAATTCAAACATTCTTGATATTTTAATGATTTTTCAATACATTAAAGGCTTTAAGGAACTATATTTTTAGGGCGTCCGGGTGGTTCAGTGGGTTAAGCGACCACCTTCAGCCCAGATGGTGATCCCGGGGGCTCTTTGCTCTATGAGGAGCCCGCTTCTCCCTCTCCCTCTGTCTGCTGTTCCCCCTGCTCATGTTCTTTCTCTGTCTGTCAAATAAATAAATAAAACGTTATAAAGAAAAGGGGGGGGGGGCGCCCGGGCGGCTCAGTGGGTTAAAGCCTCTGCCTTTGGCTTAGGTCATGATCTCAGGGTCCTGGAATCAAGGTCCGCATCGGGCTCTCGGTTCAGCAGGGAGCCTGCTTCCTCCTCTCTCTCTGCCTGCCTCTCTGCCTACTTGTGATCTCTCTCTCTGTCAAATAAATATATAAAATCCTAAAAAAGAAGGGAACTATATTTTATACAATAAAATGTTATTCTTTATTGTATTTCCTGGCACATATAAAAAGTTATCATTTCAAGCATGCTGTGAATTTAAGTGAGCCTCTTCTTCTACCAAAGCAAATGCTATTATAATTTTTTTTAAGATTTTATTTATTTGACAGAGAGAAACACAGCCAGAGAGGGAACACACGCAGGGGGAGTGAGAGAGGGAGAAGCAGGCTTCCTGCCGATGCAGGGAGCCTGATGTGCGGCTCCATCCCGGGTCTCCGGGATCATGACCTGAGCCAAAGGCAGTCGCCTAACCAACTGAGCCACCCAGGCGCCCCTATAATTATTTTTCAAGTTATATTAAAAAACAAAAAAAACCCACATAAGAATGGCAAATAATCCACTGTGCACATCCAAATCAAAAAATGATTATTTTTAATTAACAAAAAAGATAAACATGAACCAGAGAAGCATAAATTTATTTTTTAAAGAATTTTGTCTTTTTTTTTTTAAAGATTTTTTTTATTTATTTGACAGACAGAGAGATCACAAGTAGGCAGAAAGGCAAGCAGAGAGAGAGGAGGAAGCAGGCTCCCTGCCAAGCAGAGAGCCCGATGTGGGCCTCGATTCGAAGACCCTGAGATCATGACCTGAGCCAAAGGCAGAGGCTTAACCCACTGAGCCACCCAGGTGCCCCATAAAATTATTATAATTCAAAGCATTCGTGGCTGCAAATAACTCAAATATATTCCAGCATAAATTCCTAATGCTCCTATCTTTTTTTTTTTAAGATTTTATTTATTTGACAGAGAGAAATACAGCCAGAGAGGGAACACAAGCAGGGGGAGTGAGAGAGGGAGAAGCAGGCTCCCCGCCGAGCAGGGAGCCTGATGTGGGGCTCGATCCCGGGTCTCCAGGATCATGACCTGAGCTGAAGGCAGTTGCTTAACCAACTGAGCCACCCAGGCGCCCCTAATGCTCATATCTTTAATGCAGTTCATAACCCAGTGTCTCACAATTTTCTAGGACTTATGGATCCATCATGCACCCAGTATTCTCACTTCCAAATGCCGCCTTGATACTAACAGAAAAACAGAAATGTTGGTGAATATGGGCAGAATAATAAGGGATCCCAATTATAAGAACAAGTCTCCCGTACTAATGACAGTAGCCCTCCCATCTTCTTTTATTTCTGTAGAAATTCCTCAATCTATTTTATTTTAGTGCAGAAGGTAACAAATCTTTCCCTTTGCTGTACACCAGAATTTCTTAGAGGGTTTGTTAAAAATGCATTTGCCAGGGCCCAGTCCTACTCTGATCCAGAATGTTCAGGGTGGAGCTTAGAAATGTAAATTTTCATTATGTGCTATATTCGTTTGCTTGGGCTGCCATATCAAATGCTACGGACTGGGCGGCTTAAAGAATAGCAATTTATTTTCTCACAGCTCTAGAGGCTAGAAAATTGAAGATCAAGGTGTCAGCATGGTTGATTTCTCCTAAGGCCTCTCTCCTTGGCTTGTTGATGGCTATTATCTCCCTGCGTCCCCACAAGGTCTTCTCTGTGCACACACACCTCTGATGTTTTATGTACACAAGTTTCCTCCTTTTATAAGGATACCAGTCGTTGGATTAGGCCCCAGGCTAGTAATCTCATTCTGTTTAATCATCTGTTTAAATGTTCTAACTCCAAATAGGGACATATTGTGAGGTACAAGAGGTTAAGGCTTTTAACAGATGAATTTCAGGAGGATGCAATTCAGCCATAACATGTGCTGCAGTATTTCTGATGCATATGGTCCAAGATTCACATATAGACAAATATCAGTTTAGATTTTAGGAAAGCTAAAAGTACACACTCAACTTAGTCATTTAGTTTTCCATGCCTTAAAACATGTGAACTCCTCTGGAGGGTCTTTCTCTTTTGCTCCTAAGAAAATATCATTTGGGGGTACCTGGGTGGCTCAGTGGGTTAAAGCCTCTGCCTTCAGCTCAGGTCATGATCTCAGGGTCCTGGGACTGAGCCCCACATTGGGCTCTCTGCACAGCAGGGAGCCTGCTTCCCCCCTCACGCCTGCACCTCTGTCTACCTGTGATCTGTCAAATAAATAAATAAAATCTTTTAAAAAATGTATCATTTGGTTATCATTTGGTTTTCCATCCTTGTTGTCTACTCTATTCACTTTTTCTAAAAAAAGATTTTATTTATTTGACAGAGAGAAACACAGCGAGAGAGAGAACACAAGCAGGGGGAGTGAGAGAGGGAGAAGCAGGCTTCCCACTGAGCAGGGAGCCCGATGTGGGACTCGATCCTGGGTCTCCAGGATCATGACCTGAGCCGAAGGCAGTCGCCCAACCAACTGAGCCACCCAGGCACCCCTACTCTATTCACTCTTTAGCAAAAGCAAAGGAGACTTAGATTTTCCAGTACTCTAAACTATGAAAAGAGAGATTCTGTCTAGGACACAGATTCACCTACGAGTTTAATGTGAAACGTTTTTTCCCCTCAACTAGTAGAACTATCTCCCCACACCAAAATTTCAAGCTCCCCTTGGCCTATCCATATGAATTCTCCTAACAAAAACTGCACCCATCTTTCCTACTATTGTATCATTGCACTTCCATTCACAATGTCTCCTACCTTCATGCATTCCTCACTTACTGCCCTGCAGTTAGTTATAGCAGGAACTGCCAGAGAGTGAGTCACTTCTAGATTTATGTTCTCAGGTCTCTTATCAGATTATTTCCGTCATGGAACTAACAGCCTTGCCAGACCATGCTATCTAAAATACCCTCCCACCCATCCTGTTGATCTCTATTTCCTCTGCTTTACTTTTCCCTGCATACTCATCACCACCTGCCATAATGTCTGTTTTTTTCCCACCAGAAAGTAAGTTCCACTTTGCTTTGTTCAGAGTGTAGAACAATAACTCAGGAAGATGAGCATGTCCTTGAGGTGATCTTGCACTTCTCTTGTGAAGTAAAAGGCAAGGTCTTCTGCTGAGAAGGAACTGGGCAAGTGGTAGCAGAAATGAGCCTAAGAAGAATTCAGCAGGTCTGAAGACCTTTTATGGAGAATGGGAGAGACTGGAGAAAATTCAAGATCAGTGCTAAAGCTAAGAGAGCAAGAGCTAAAAGTGGAGCCCACGAATGTCTCCTACCTACAACACTGTGTGATCTCTGGAAATTCTCACAGTCTGGAGAGGGAAAACAATGCAAAATGGTTATTATGGTTCCTCAGTAACCACCATTGCTCCTTAGCATAACTTTTAGGCCCTTCATAGTAAGGCCCTCTTTACATTTCCTATTCATTCCTCAGCTACACCAAGTTTCCTTCAACCTCCTCATCTGTAAAATGGATATAATGATAAGACCTATTTCAGACAACTGTTTGAAAAGATTGAATGAGGGGCGCCTGGTTGGCTCAGTCATTAAGCTTCTGCCTTTGGCTCAGGTCATGATCTGGGAGTCTCTGGATGTAGCGCCATATCATGCTCCCTGCTTAGCAGGAAGCCTGCTTCTGCTTGTGTTCCCTCTCTAGCTGTGTTTCTGTCTGTCAAATAAATAAAACCTTAAAAAAGAAGATTAAACAAAATAATGTACCTAAAGTGCCAGGCGTGTAACTGAATAGCAAAGGATGTTATTATTATAATAACTTGCATGTTTCCCTTTCTTGACAGAAAGTTCCTTAAAAGCAGTGATCGTGTCATGTTCATCTTCTTATTCCTAATATTTGACACAGTCCCTGGAATACGCAGGTTTTCCGGAATTGTGTAATAAATTAATAATTAATGGAAAGAAATAAGTAGTTAAAGATGCTACTAAAGTTATGAGTTTTTTCCTGAATTACAGCAAAGAAAGACCACGGCTTCGGGATGCACACATATTATTTGCGCGAGTAAGAGGCAGCTTTGGTAATCCAAAGAGAAGAAACTTTCTTCAAGAAAACAGAACACAGGGCGCCTGGGTGGCTCAGTTGGTTAAGCCATTGCCTTCAGCTCAGGTCACGATCCTGGAGTCCTGGGATCGAGTCCCGCATCGGGCGCCCAGCTCCGCGGAGAGTCTGCTTCTTCCTCTCATGCTCTCTCTCACTCTCTCTCTCTCTAATCAATAAATAAAATATTTAAGAAAAAAAAAGAAAATAGAGCACACACTGAAAAATTAAAAATTGAAGAGTCGTTACACTGGCAGGCAAAACGGACGTAGACATCTTACTCACGAAGCTTACAATAGGATACACTGTCCTACCACAAAACCCAGTACAAAAACTTATATCCACATTTACAGCGTTTCGAACTTTCTGCCTCTCTCTGTATATAGAATGGACTCTGGGAAGAGGAGCACCCTGTCTGTAGTGTTTAATCGCAGCTGGAGACCGATAAACGTTTCTAGAATGAATCAATGAAATAAGTAGTTAAAGATGCTACTAAAGTTATGAGTTTTATGGCACAAACGGAAGCAAAGCAACAAGTAGTCCTAGTGGAAGTAAAGATCTGTTACATTTCCAGAAGGCCTCTCCACAACCCAAGCAGCGAACTCAGTCGCCCAAAGGAGCAAGCTCCTTATCCCAAGATCCGGGTTTCCCACCCCATAGTTTGCTGGAAAACCTGAGCGAGGCACAGGACAGAAAGAAACCTTCTTTGGATTTCACCGGTCCCAGCACCTGACTTGTTGAAACATCCACACTCCTAACGGGATTATATAATTTAAACCGCTTCCACATCTTCGAGAGTACCACCCTGAAATTTACTCGCGCTGACAGGAAACAGAAACTCCGCTCGGCTTCTAAACTAGCCAATCCAAACAGCCAACATCGGCGGCGCGGTGTCTTCTGGTAGTGTAGTCTCTCGAGTTTAGCGCTCCTCCTCATGACTACAATTCCCGGCGGCCACGGGGCTCCAAGGTCCGTCCCCTTCCTGGGGGCGGAGCCCACGGCGAACGGGGGCTGGGCCCTACCCTCCCCCACGTGGCGAGCAGTGGTGCAGGCAGTGCTGGGGTGGAAGTTCCCACGTGTGTTGCTGAGTAGACGACTTTGGTCCACTCTCTTCTCCAAGGCCTGTGGGTCTGCGCCCGCGGTGATGCCGAAGATCAAGTCGGGGACGAGCGGTCGCCGTCGAGAGCGGCTCAAAGAGAGCCGAGAGCTGAAGAGCGCTGGAGGTGGGGACAGCCGAGAGGGGGCTGTGTTCTGGTTTGATCATTCCGCAGGACCCAGTCGGGGACGCGGACCCAGATCTGGGCGCAGAACTGTAAGGCCGGTGGCGGCGCCGCCTCTGCCTTCCTTTCTGCAGAAGGGGTGGACTTAAAGCACTGTGTCACCTCGTCTCCGAGCGTGACGTTCGATGATGGCTCTCGTTACGCAGAAATCTTCTCCCAGCCACGCTGCTTTCTTCTCCGGGACGGTCTGATGTCTACTTTTCCTTGGAAAATTAAGGCTCTTTCGTATTTTCTTTCAGGACTCATGTTCAACACGGGAATTGGGCAGCATATTTTGAAAAATCCTCTCATTGTTAACAGCATTATCGATAAGGTGGGTGTGGAAGAGGAAAAGGAGAGTGGTGTTGAGGTGTTGATTTTATTCTTAGGACTACTTCAACACACAGAGGATGTGTATCACAAATAGATTCTCTATAAATATTTGTAGAATGAATTGAATTGTCTGGGATTCATAGGCTGACTTTGGCATGATTTGCTTTATTTTGTGGGTCTGGGTTTCTCCTGGCTCCAAATTCTTTCTGTAGATTACTTCATAGCTGGATATTTGTCCTTGTTCAATTCCAGATTATTATTCTATTTCTAGTCACTTTTTCCAGACACCGTATATCAATATTTTTATTTACTACAGAGCCTAAAAAGATGCCATAATGACAGCTTAAGAAGTATTTTCCGCAGGACGCCTGGGTGGCTCAGTTGGTTAAACAACTGCCTTGGGCTCAGGTCATGATCCCAGGGACCCGGATTGAGTCCCACATCAGGCTCTCTGCTCGGCAGGAAGCCTGCTTCTCCCTCTCTCATTCCCCCTGCTTGTGTTCCCCCTCTGGCTGTGTTTCTCTCTGTCAAATAAATAAAAATCTTAAAGAAGTATTTTCCGCAGAGAAACTTAGATGGTACAATCCAGTGCTTCATATAAACCCCTTGGAGTGTTCTTCTTGTATGGGTAGTGTGGATGTTCTCTTACTGTTCTGGATGATCAGAGTGCTGGAACATGAAATATCTGTGGTACAGGTTACTTTCACGGTTACAGAGGAAGCGTCTCTCAGAGAATATTACATATTTAGAGTTTCTCATCTTGACCTGGTATTGCTGCCAAACAAGGGCTTAATTTTTTAACCTTTTTGGCTCATGGATTTCCTTTGAGCATCTGGTGAAAGCTATGTACCCAGAACACTGCAGCTTTGTGCATAAAACACCCGGAGTTGTGTACAAGTTCTAGGTATTCCTATCCCTGAAACCATACATTGGTTGAAAATTGAGAAATCCCAGTACAACATGCTGTGATTCTCAGGCAAGGTCATCATATACAGTCCTTTCTTGTTTGAACTTACTGATATTAAGAGGTAGTAAAAAAGATGCTGTTGGAATCATTGCTGAGGTAGCAAACAGAAAGCCGTTCCCAGAACTGCTTTTTCTGTTTTTCTGACTCCTAAAATTTCCTGATTCCCAACTGTTGCCCCAGCTTAGGAGAGGTGACAGATTTCCACTTGCAGCACCTAATGTTAATGAGAAAATTTTGTCAAGCACATAGACCTGAAGGAGTCTCATAGAAGTGGAGTCAGAATAAGATCTCTTAACCACATGCTTTTGAGCAAAGATACTCAGGAGTGAAATAAATGATGTGTTCGGATGCTCCAGTAAAGCTAAAGTGGTTGTGCTTGCTTGCAGGCTGCCTTAAGACCAACCGATGTGGTGCTGGAAGTTGGACCTGGAACTGGCAATATGACTGTAAAGTTGCTGGAAAAGGCAAAAAAGGTAAAAAGGGAATTTTTTTGTTTTGGTATCAGAAATGACAATGTGAGCAAGCTTACCTGGTTTACAAATAGAAATCTGTTTTAATTAATTGCTGTTACTTTAACAGCAACCCTTGATACTTTGCTGACAGCTTTATCTTAACAAATATGGGCAAAATGAATAAAAGTGGTCAAAAATACAAACTTCCAGTTATAATCTGAGTAAGCCCTAGGAATGGAATTTACAGCATGGTCGTTACAGTTAGTAATATGTATTGTATGTATATTTTAAAGTTAAGAGAGTAAATCTTGAAAGTTCTCATCACAAGACAAAAAATTTTTATGTATAACCATGTGTGGCAATGGATGCTAACTAGACTTTTACACAATATATATTTTGCAGTATATACACGTTACACATCTGAAACTAATACAGCGTTATAATGGCAATTATATCTTGATTTCAAAAAATGGATTATAATAAAGAGAAAATGGGATGTATTAATCAGGAAAACAGAAACCACATTTGATTTTTCAATACAGGGAATTTAATATAGAGAATTGTTGGCATGGTTGTTAGATGACTAAAAGAAAATGGGAACACTGAAGTAACCCAAACATAGTAATTACAAAGAGGAGCTACCACCTCTAGGCTCGGGGGAACGAAGCAAGGAGGCTGGAGTACTGGCAGCTAGAGGAGGAGATCTTAAGAACTGTACCATGAGATTGGGACGCCACCTGGCCGCTGTGTTAGCCTCTGTGTGTTGTGGCTGACCCTGTTTCCAATTAAATGGATCCAAAATGTAGGAATGGGATTAAGGGAACCAATAGGCATTACTGGAATACCCATGGTCTAGCAACGGCAGGAAACAGTTACCATCCAAAGGCCTCAAGGGGCACAAGGAGAAAACTGCCCGGTAAGAGTGGGAGCCATTGAACAGGGGCCACTCAGAGCACAGTCTGCTCTTCTGAACGGTGTTATTTGAAATGGTAGAGTAGAACTGAAGGAAAATCGAAGGTAGAATTGGGGGAAAAAAGTTTGATTCATGTTGATCATGTAAGAGTTAGGATTGAGAAAAGATTTATACTCCATCAACCCTTTTTTTTTTTTTTTTTTTTTTTTAATGTAGGTAATTGCCTGTGAACTTGACCCAAGGCTAGTAGCGGAACTTCACAAAAGAGTTCAGGGCACGTGAGTATGAGTATGCATGATAGAATTAAAGTGCATTTCAATTTCATGAAACACTGTTCTTTTTCATTGCTGTTTTTCTTTTCATTAGGCCTCTGGCCAGCAAACTTCAAGTACTGGTAGGTGATGTGTTAAAAACAGATCTGCCATTCTTTGATGCTTGTGTGGCAAATTTGCCATATCAGGTATGTTTCCATATTGTTGGGAACATTTTTACAAAATGTTTCTGTGATGTGTCTTCCCCAGAAATAACTAGTTAATTCTCTTACAGATCTCTTCCCCTTTTGTCTTCAAGCTATTGCTGCATCGACCTTTTTTCAGGTTTGTAACAAAAGATCAAAATTACTGCCAAATCTTTGGCCATGAATACAGAGAGCCAAAGATGAAAGTTAATTCAATTAAAACAACTCCTGGAGAATGTATTGTAGGAAGTATCTATTTCTGTGGAGGTCTTTCTTGTTTTATTTAGATGACAGGAGTTTTGGGGGGGAAGTGCAGTGTAAGGCCTGCTTCTGAGACCAAAAACTCTCCCTGTTTTCTAATACTCTTGCCATTAGTCCAGGTCAGACTTCTTCTTACCTTAGTCTCAACAGCTGCAGTGGCCTGACTAGTCACTAGCACATTATGTAACAGCGGTTTTCAAACTGCAGTTCAAAAACTTCTTACTGGTTATAAATTTATCGAATCATGACCATAATTTTTTTTTTAATGACATGGAATAGAGTATATCAGAGGGCATTCATTGCATGTAGCCTCAGTGCTTACAGTTTTGTGAAACTTCTGCTTGAGTTACATAAACATATGTATGTACAGATATTTATGGCATAGGTTGCAATATTAAATATATTTCTTAGTATGGGTCATTGTCAAAAAAGTTTCAAAGTCAAAGCCCAACTTTGAAGATGCTCTTCTATGCAAGAGCCTCCAAAAGCCTCTGCATTGCTTTCTGACATCTACATTCTTTAGCCTCAGAAATCAGGACATCAGTGTCACAACCTGCCTCTCCTGTCTCAGCTCTTCCATAAGGGTTTTTGCCTCCCCATAGATACTATTGGGCTACTGAGCCAATTTTGTTTGCTTTTTTTTTTTCCTGGAAGGGATAATGGACTAGTGCTTATAACACAGAGGGCTTAAGCATGCAAGTTGATGGTGCAACCATGATAAAATGAAAAGCCACTGGCTCATTTTGTGGTAATAAAGCTAATGCTGAAAGTGTTCTGCCTTCTAATCAGCTGAACGAATTCCCATTAACTACAGATACTTCTTTGCTCTATTTCCCAGCTAAGAAAATAATTGACGGTGAAATAACTTTATAGTTAAAAATAACCATTTACCTTATTCCTTTCTACTATCTCTTCAGATGTGCTGTACTTATGTTTCAAAGAGAATTTGCTCTCCGACTAGTTGCAAAGCCTGGAGATAAATTATACTGCAGACTTTCAATCAATACACAGCTGTTAGCACGTGTGGACCATCTGATGAAAGTAAGTGAAATAATGTGACTTAGTTCATCCGTGAGCATCTTGTGCCTTCTGTGAGGAAAGCGTATTTGATTACTAATTTAAATTCCTTTTTGAGAGGACTCCTTATTTTCTGATTAACAGGTTGGAAAGAATAACTTCAGGCCGCCACCTAAGGTAGAGTCCAGTGTCGTAAGAATAGAACCTAAGAATCCACCACCACCTATCAATTTTCAGGTAAGGTTGAAGTACTAGGCCATTTAGTAAAGGAAGAAAAGAGACCAAGCTGGAAGATGTGTGTCTCTAGCAGCAGAAAAATATTGAGTTAACCTAAACGTCCAAACAGGAAAATGCTAATTATGACATCTCTATGTTGGGAATAGATGGAATAAATTGGATGTAAGATCATTGTGAAGAGCACAAAAAAGCATGGAAAATGTTTGTAGAAAGTACTGCTTAGAATGCCTTTGCATTTAATTGACAGGTATAGCTACAGAAAATATGTTATTTATTTGAGTAAGACTTAGAAAACAAGATAAAATGAAAACAGCTTTGTTAGAGCAGTATTACGAATAACACTTTAATCATAATCCATGTTTCTGCAAGTTTAAAAGAGAAGTTGCATCACTTGATGTAAAACTGTACTGCACATGATTGTGTGGTCAGTAACTCCTGGTAATGGAGTGCTTTGTTAATTATTCCATTAAGTTGGTTCAGATATGTTGCATAGGCTATATTCTAAATCATGTCTGTTTTGAATTATGTTTTTTGAAAATGGCACTTTAATTTAAATAAATGTCATGTTCTTTGTTCAGATATAGATTTTTTTTCTAATTTTTAAAATTGAAGATAAAATTTTCAGTGAGGTAGACAAAAGTGGCAAAAATCAAGTACATAGTATCTTCCTTTTTGCATGGGTCAGCCAGATCAAGATCAGAATATTTTCATCACTCCAGAAGGTTCTTTCAGTTTTATATATTAAAAGACAAAATAATACCTAGCAGACGTTGGCAAGATTTGATATTTTTAAGAAATGATCCATCTTCTGTTTCAGGAATGGGATGGCCTAGTAAGGATCACCTTTGTTAGGAAAAACAAGACACTCTCTGCTGCATTTAAGTGAGTATTTTACTCATTTATGATATGAAAGACCACTGCTGTAGGAACGGTGCTAAGTGATAGGATTTGATCCTTATCCTAAACAGATACCTTAAACCATAAAGATCACCTATGTCCAAACACACTTTTCCTCTTTCACCATCTTTCTACCTTGAGGGGACAGGAAAATTAAAGAAAGTAAGTTCCTGGAATTTGGAATTAGATCACGTTTTTTGGCAAAACAAAGGAAAAAAAAAAAACGAACCCCAAACTGACCACACATCTGTCTCATTTTTCCTTGGGAAAATAGGGTGATGGTGGGCCCTTTCCACACTTGTGAAAAATTCATGCAGTTTTATTAACTGGGAAACATTTTTAAATAGCAGTTTGACGCCCACGGGCAAAAGAGAGGTTCTGGGGCGCCTGGGTGGCTCAGTGGGTAAAGGCCTCTGCCTTCGGCTCAGGTCCTGATCTCAGGGTCCTGGGATCGGGGCCCCATGTCCGGCTCTCTGCTCTGTGGGGAGCCTGCTTCCTCCTCTCTCTGCCTGCTTGTGATCTTTCTTTCAAATAAAAATGTAATAAATCTTTTAAAAAAAAAAAGGTCTGAAAGCTGTTATTTCACCTATTTTTTAAAAGGTGATGTTTTTGTGGAGAGTCTAGAACTCCTTTAAGAATTTCAGAGATATTTTTAGAACTTTACTTTTAAGTGTAACTAGTTTGTAATTGTTTCTTAGGTTTAAGTATTCAACACCAAATTTTTAGTCCCCTAATTTTACTACATGGAACATATACTTAACTTTATAATAAACTGAAAGGAAATTATAATCTGATTTTGGAATAATAATAGCAGTATTGCTTCTTTATGCAATAGGTCAAGTGCAGTGCAACAGCTATTGGAAAGAAACTACAGAATTCACTGTTCGGTCCATAATATTGTAAGCAAAAAATACTTCTGTGGTCTCTGTGGTTCCGATTATTGTGCTTTAAAATGCCCCTCTACTTCTTACTTTTTTTCATGTATCATCGCTTGATTCTTACTTTGGTACATTCCATAGGATCTTTAAAAGTGGTGTATTAACTAGCACAACCTTAACTTGAACTCTAATAGGTCAATACCACTTGTATTCTTGGAATAGATCAAGTGGCCTTGATTACTACACTTGAGGTTCTTTAACTCTTTTTTAGACATAAAACGGGATTCAGTTGAGTCATAATTTTCCCAAAGCTTTAGGCATGTGTAGCTTGATCAGCTCAAATTGTGTACCATTTGCTATGCTCTGAATTGTGACCATTCCTTGTTTGTTGGCTCCATAGCAATTCAATTTAAAGTTTCCATTTTCTGGGTAACTTATTATGAAGAGATTGAAATAATTAGAATGAAGTGTAGGCTGAATAGCAGATTTTTGGTTGTCAGCCGAAATCTTTATTACCTGTGCCTCATTATCTGTGCGTCATTTTCTTTAACCGATTTTGTATGTGTCAGCATACATACACTTAGCCATAAATATAACTGTGAGGTTTGATCACTTTGATCACTTTCAAATTAAGCACAGCAGAAAGAGCAAATATCCATTGTATTTTTTGACTCAGATCTTATATGGTTTAATACATCAGATTGCTACCTTCATTTTCTCTTTTATGGACAAAGAGGAAAGATTCGTGAGGTATAAAATATTTAATATTCCCCAGGGTTGGAGGTCATGTAAGAAAAAATGGCTGATAAGAGTAAATTTGTGCCAAGAAAATGTGAGATATTTTTAAAGGAGTGACAGTTGCTATAAAATTCAGTTTATAGTTTTAATTATTTTTTGATATGAAGTACCTTAACCCTGAAACTGTTAACTATTTCAGAATTTTTACGAAAAAGGGCAATATACAGGTTTAACTCATGCAGTTTTCTGAGTATTTGGTATGTGCTGAAGATGTCCAAGTCGATCTGGCACAAATAGGCTTTTCAAACTGTCGTGAGCAGATAAAGTGACTATTTTATCAGTTACTGAACTAAAAAAACAAAAAAAAGAGCCAATGTGACTTCATTAAAGATATGTTGTTCATTTATTCTGAAACTTATATTGATAGATAATACCAGAAGATTTCAGCATAGCAGATAAAATACAGCAAGTCCTAACCAGCACAGGTTTTAGTGACAAGCGGGCCCGTTCCATGGACATAGATGACTTCATCAGGTAATTACATTTTCCTTTTTTCCTAAGTGTTTACATTTTTTCACTGTGATACCTTCAGATTAGAGATTTAAAGGCTTTTAAGCGGTATAAGGTGCTACCTGGAGTTATTGCATAGCACTTCCATGGCATGGAATAGTATTTGGTGTAGAAGATGGAGGCTAGTTAGCTGCAGCAGAATGAATATTTTAATAACAGTAATAAAGAACAGTCCGAGCCTAGAGATAGCCTCTGTGTCTATGTGTATTGTGGTATGTGTGCTCCTCCCCCACTTCAGCCTCCTCCCCTAACTCCCACTCATAGTTAGTCTTAATAGTGTGTGTCTTCAGAGTAGCCTGTAAGGTAGAAGAAGCATAATACATGTCATTGGATCTCATTTATTTCTTTGTACCGGGAAGAGCTATTGTTAAACAGATCCTACACATGAAATAATGTCTATTACAATCATACCTGGTTTTCAGTTCTAATTGGTTTAGTAATATACTTGTTTTGTAGACTGAGGCAAATTCTACATACCTAAAAGAAGGGTGTCATAATTAATGGGGTAGTGCAGACCAAATTGTGTTTTCCTTCAATTAAGGTTAGCCTTATGAAAGCAGAATAAGCCTTCGGTTATCTATATTCACTGTTTTTAAGCACTAACACTTTGATTTCCTAATAAACCATCACTTAGTTTTTGCCTATTTAGCCAATTCATGTTTAGATGTCGATCTTCTGGGACCTAATAAAAAATGAGGGTAGATTGTTATAAAAGTAATTGGTTTGACTTTTCTAAGCTGGCAGCACAGGTCCATATAAGACAGGTGGGGTTTCTATTTTATACTGGCAGGCTAGCAGTACTACTGAGACTTCATCAGAGGCTAATCAAGTTGAACATTACTCATAAGTACCTATCTTCCTTTTTTCAAACATTCTAATCCATCTTCAACTCTTCTTATGGGCCATCCTGAAAATAATCTTAGGTCTAAATATAAATATTTCATCTTATTTTCTTTAATTGTCACCAAATTTTTTCAAGGTTATTAAGCATATGCAGTTTGCTAATTGGGATCCAATTAAGTACAAAGGTATCGAGAGAAAAGCAATGTGTTAATAACTACTTAATTGGAACCTCAGTAAGTGAGCCCGGAGAGGAAAATTGGAACATGTATGATTAGCCACTCGTTTCTCTTCTGTCTAGCTCCAAACAGCTTCTTATTCACTTACCATGTTGAAACAGAACAAGCGCCAGAGGTCTAAGATAATTTGGTCAAATTCATCATAACTTAAGACACATAGGCTGTGACAAAAGAGGCAAGAGAATAATGTAATATTAACCAATATACATCTTGCAAATTTAATTGAAAAATAAAGTTTCTATAATGACTGGTGTTGTTAGTGTGGGTGGGCCTCAGAGGTTTGCTGATGTGTTTTAGAATTCGTGGTATAGGAACTATGCATCATTATATGCAATAAAGTACCTTTTCAATACCATTTCATTTTGGTTTCTTTTTTTCAGATTGCTACATGGATTCAATGCAGAAGGTATACATTTTTCTTAGGTATCTGGAAAACAGAATTTTCCAAACTCAAGAAAAAGAAACTGGAATTATATATTTTTAATAATTTGAGAAGATGAACTATGCCTTTGCTTCACTGGAACACTATGTGCTTGACTATTACTGACTTCCTACTACTGTCACCATTTATTACTCTGGATTTTTATGGTAGTAAGTCAGTCAATTCTAGTACCCAAGGTTTTTTTTGGTTGTGGTGTGTTTTTAATATCTAACATAAGGCAGGGTCCAATCTATGCATAATAATCTTTAAGAGCCGCAGGCACGCACAACTTTACACTTAAACTTACCATTTATAACAGTTTAGTGTATGAAGATGTTCTATTTTCTATGTTATATATTATTATGAGGACCTCTGTAGGCCTTTGTCCCTCAAATAATAAAAAAGCTAAAAAATATGCTTGACTCAGACATATATTTCCCATATTATTTCTTTTTATTCATGTGTACAATAAAACTGCTTCTTATTTTGCTTCTCTTATGCCTTCTCTATTTATCTTATGTAGCTTCTGTCACTTACTGCCTATTCCTGTATGCTGTCCTGTAGCATCATAGACTCGCTCCATCAGGTTCTCTGTAAATCTAGTCCGCTACCGCCACCATGTGGTGGTGCCAGGCATGTGACTTCTGGGCCTGGTTCCTTAACTGAAATTAAGGATGCTCAACTAGAATGAAATCAACTATAAGACAGTATTTTTTTTTCCCTTGGGGAAAGCCAAGGGAGGTGTAACAAAATTTGAAAGGGTTCTGTAAATCAAAATTGGCTTTAAAGTTCAAATTCTGCCCTTCAACTTACTTAAAACAAAGAAACATCACAACCAGCCATTTTCTCCTAGCTAGAAGCTCTTGGTATTCATGTTACTTCTGGAAAATTAGAAGTTCCAGTGTCTTTTCCATATACTAATGCTTAATTTTAAGCTATTTTTTAAAATGACAATTTCTAAAGATGCCCTAAACGAGTCTTAATTAGCCACTATGTTTAAATCATTATCGATACAATACTAAGCATTGTTAATGTCCTTTGATAAAGAACTACAGTACCTGATTATTTTACTTATATATAAGGAAATTAATAAAAGTATCTTAACTGATAACTGACTTTTTAAAAGTCTAACTTAATAGAAAGACTGCTTCCAAATTATTTTAACAAAGGTACACTGAGTAAATCTAAAAAGGAAGTTGTTTACCTAAAATGGATTTTGACTTCAAAGTGATATACTAAAACACTCCTATAGAAATAAAAAATAATTACTTATTAATAGAAATATCAGCTTTCAAAAAATCTGAGAATGTTTAATCCAGATCCAAAAAATTATTCTTTAAATAGTAGCTGCAACAAGCCACTTTTGTTACATAAATATTAAATATACCTCAAGGTTTTTTTAATATCACAAAACTACTTACTTTGCAGAATTCATTTGTACCATCTCTAGCCTTACACAAAAATTCTAAGAATTAATTAAGCTTTCCCTCTATTTCCTCTTCCCTTATGGACTACTGAGTTTTAGTCCCCTTTTCTGGCCTTCAGTTTTCCCTATCTGTAAAACTGAAGGTTTGGACTATACCACCAAGATCTTTTCTGATACTAATTTTCTATAGACCTCGATTACTGATCAGAATGAAGCCTAATAGTATAAGGCAGCATATTTGAACGTAAGGAGACCTTCCAGAGATAGTCCCCATCTTATTTAATAAATTAAGAGTAATCTGTTGTGCTTTAAATGAGTAAGCTCACACCTCTTTACAGCCCTCTGAAGGTTGGTTCACCTCAAAAACTACCTTTTTAAGCAGCCTCTGCAAGGTCAATAGTATCTGCTCCATTTTTCCTCTTCTCTTTGAAATAAACACAAATAGAACATATCTTACAACTGCAAGAAAACCTGAGTCCCTTCCAAAAACAAAGGTGATTGTACTGAAGTAAATTATCTCTAAAACTCATTCCATAGATATTTATTAATAAGCACATTCTGAGAATCTACATTTGTTCTAAGCTTTCAAGTTTAAAGAGGAGCATTTCACCATGGTGTTAGGATTTCCCACAACTACCCTCTAGGTTCTATGAAAATGAAGTAGGGAATCTGGCTCATGTGACTCTCTATTCATAGCTTCCCTTTGGCCCAAATTAAAGAGCAATAGTTCCTTTGAGTAAATCAAAACAAGACATCCTTGGGAGATTTTTTGTTGTTAATCTACTCCATCCTAGGAACTAAGGGAGAACTCCTAGAGAGAAATATAAATCTTTTAACAAAATATTTACATGAAAAGTGGCCAGTTTTCTTCCTTGGAGTAGCATCTGTAAAAATAAGTGCCACCATTTAAAAAGCAGCATACCCTAATCGAATTTATTGGCGAGAATTTGGTGGTTCTCACCAAATAAGAATGAAACATCACACATTTGGTAATGGATGGGCCTGGGTTCGATCTGCCTTTTAAGGCAAAGTCAACTCTCTTTTACCTTAATTCTTTCTCAAGGGAGTTATGTACTGTCTACATTTGGCTTAAACTAACAGTTCTATTATGGACTACTTTCAGGGTACATGTAAATATTCATGCATCAGAAGCCAATTTCCTTTATCAGTACATTTAGAAGGTACATTTTGGGGGTGCTAATGGATACTTTAACTTAAGTAATGGTATTGGTAAGGATCAAATTGCACTATTAGTCCTGTTAATACCACACTGGAACACACACTGTATATATATATGTATTATCCTAAGATAAAACTCTTCTCAGAATTTCATTACTTTTTATTATACACCACCTAGTTTATATTTTAGTTCTTTACAAAGAAAATGCTAAGAAAATTATAACCACATTATATGGTTTTAAAATCATAATTCCAGATTTCTTTACATATAAGATGGAATGGTCCAGCAGCTATGTCCACTGTCACAGACGTTAGTTCCATTCAATGATATGGCACATCCTGCAAAATTAACTAGTCACACACAAAAAATGTCTCAAATACAGTAAAAAATGTACACACAATAAAGGTAATTTACAACGACAAGGAATGTAATTTATCTTGGCTGTGCTTCAGAAATTTAGGGTCAAAAGCCTTAGTCAAGGCACAAAGCAGAAAGAGGCGAGCACAGCTATCTCTAGGAGGGGGCAAGGTATGTACAATCACTGATGAGGTATGCATGCACGCAAAGGATTTAAAACTGCTCAGTCTTGCTACGAAAATTGAACCAAGTTAAAAGGAAATGCTGTGGCTTCCCCCTACTATTCACCTCTGGATCAAGTCCACAACCTTACTTCATACAGAAAATAAAATTGGCAAGATCTCCAAAAGTAAATCACTATTTGGGTAAATGAAACAAAATGCTTCACTATTCCCAAATCTTGGTTGTGCCTCCTGGACTAGAAGCATTTTGTAGACAAAGGAGTGTTTCACAAAATTGAAATGTCATTCAGGTGAAGGGACAGACATTTTCCACAGACACTTAAAATTTCAAACTTTCAAATGGCCCTTACAGCTACACCACTGTATATTACAGCAGTGTGGGTTCTGGGGATCCTTTAGCAGCAAATGCTGATTTAAAGGGCACGGGGTCTCTTCGGGTTGATTTGCTTGCTGGCCTGTTCTTCTTCTTGTAGAGCTGCACGAAAAGATTTCACTTTATCTTGGAAAAAAGAAAAGAACAAGACATAAGTACTGCATTGCGTGCAATACAGTACACAACTTCATGGGTCCTATCAAGTCAGCTGCCTTACTTCATAACATTAACTCAGGATTTTTCCTTTTGTTCTTTGTTGTCCAGAAACTCAGAACTTAACACAAAACTCAACTATAGCAACCGTTTCAATATTTAAAGATTCGTGAAAATAACTTTTTTTAAAAAAAGATATTACTTATCTGAGAGAGAGCTCGAGAGAGCACAAGTAGGGGAAGCCACAGAGGGAACAACAGAGGGAGACTAAGACTCCCTGAGCAGGGAGCCTGATGTGGGACCGGATCCCAGGACTCTGGGATTATGACTGGAGCCGAAAGCAGATACTTAGCCACCTAGGCAACTGAAAATAACTCTCTTCTACATCTTCAACAGGTTTCTGTTCTTTTTGGCACACTTTACAAGTGTTGAATTTTATTTTATTTGGATTCCTTTTGGAGTGCAGACAGGCTATATATGTGTGTTAAATGTGTACACTCATGTCCAAAAAACAATGCTGAGTCCCTGAGATTAAGAGTCACATGCTCTCCTGACTAAGCCAGCCAGGTGCCTCTAAATCTTATTAAACTATAATAAATTAGATATTTCTTCCCTCAATATTAAGAAATTTCTATTCCCAATGCCTATTTTACCTTTCTAAGCTATGAAATTTCAAAAGATGTTTGAATTTTTAAAAAGAAATGTCATTTTGTCCTTATCAGGGATTATAAAAAGGGGATGGGGAAGGGGGATTACAGGATAATCTATTTCTTGGTCTTACAATTCCTACTATTATGTATTAATTCAGAGTTCCATAAGAATAAGAACTAGGCAAATAAATTGAAAGAGGCAAATAAAAATCAGCTATGAAGATGAGAAATATCTCATCTCCTTTTATGACTGTGGTTCTTAACCATGGGTGATGTTCCTCCCCTCACCCCCTTGACATCTAATAATATTTAGACATATTTGACTGACCAAGGAGGCTGGTAAGCAATGTACAGTGCACAGGACACTACCCTCAACAATTATCCAACTTAAAATGTATTAATGGTGCAAAGGTTATGGCCTTTGAGAGAAAAGGAGATTATCAGCTGGAATCTCAATTTTTTTCCCCCTCTTCTGAAAAGCAATGATATTTAAAAACTTAACTTCTGAAATTTAGAAAGGAATTTAAAGATCTCTGGATTTCATACCTACTAATATAAAAATATAAAAGCTCTCAAACTTATGTTAATACCAAAATTATCTCTGGATGGTAAAAAAAAAAAAATTTTCTCCTCAAAAAATACAACAACTAGGGGCGCCTGGGTGGCTCGGTTGTTAAGCATCTGCCTTCGGCTCAGGTCATGATTCCAGGGTCCTGGGATCAATCCCTGTGTCAGGCTCCCTGCTTAGCAGGAAGCCTGCTTCTCCCTCACCCAACCCTCTGCTGTATTCCCTCTCTCACTCTGTCAAATACGTAAGATCTTTAAAAAAAATTAAAAAAAAAACAAAAAAACAAAAAACAACTAGACAGTAATTTCTTCCAAGTTATGGCTACACTTAATACAACTAAGTTGAATGCCACATATTACAAAGAAAAAATATAATTCATTATAATCGGAATAAAATACATATAGAAGCTCCTTGTGAGTTCTGATAAGATAAATGATCAAAACACTTTAAATTTGGCATGAATATGAAAAACAAAAGTAAGTTTTAGAAACTATGTTTGCACCAACAATACTGAACTGGGCAGAGTCACTGCTGGCTCTCTATAGGATAGGATTTCAAATACTCAATTTCACAGAGGGCCTAGTTTAAAAATTGGCCAGTTGGGTGTTAAGAACTAGTGATTTCTGATTTTACACTGCATTTCATGTACAAACAAAGATGCCCATTCACATATAAATGGAGAAAACTAACTTGCCAAAGCCATAGAAAGAAATACAGCAAACGTGTTTGTGAAGCTACACAGATAAGCTAATTAAAAAGCCAAGAACATATGGCATGTGGGTAAGTCACATACATTTACAAGGTAGGGAGAATAATTGTTGAAAGGCTTCGGAGTTGTTCAAGGTCTTGAAACCTTCCCCTTGATTTTTTAAAACAAGTCTTCAAAGGAGAGACATGACACAGATGCACAGAAAAGAGATGCAGATAGAGGGCTACAGAAGGAATGGTCCTGAACAAACCTAATCTAAGCAAAATAATTCTGACAAGCACTGCCTTATCAAACTAAAAATCTGAATGAGGATCTAAAACTTACAAATTTGTTAAAATCCATTTTCCCTCTTTAAACATAAGATGCTTTTATCTTTTCAAATGTCTAAAAGAGAAAAGATAACTAGGGAGCACTTGAAAGGATACTCTATATTTCTTTTAACAGAAAAGAAAATGAATGGCCTGTCTGAAATATATTAAATGGTACCCATAATTTTTATTTCAGATACCCTCTTGGCAATATGAAATCCTGCCACCAATTACATACAAAGATAGAGATTTCAAGCACTGAAATGAAAAAGGAATTACCCCGCAGCTCAGTTAAAATGTCTATTTTTTGCTCAAGAATAGCTTCAAGTTGAGTAGCATATGAATCTACATCATAGTCTACTTCTTCAGTCATCTCTAAGAGGGCCTTTTCATCTTCTAACCATCGAATAGATTCCTAAAAGGACAAAAAGTCAACAATCCAATAAGCCTCTTGTACGACAGAAACCAATTTACAAATTTTACATATGTTAAATATATTTAAGCATACTTAGAATGGTATTCTCTAAAATATTAATATAAAACATCCTTATTTACAGAGTAAAATTAAGAAATATTTCCTTAAATTCTAACACAAACACTATCATGATAAACCAAACAAGGTAACTTCATTTTTCTACTTTTACTTTACCCTAGGTAAGGGTTTGGGGAAAGGAATGAATCAAACACTTTATCAATCAGTGAGCACAATAATTCTGAAAACTTTAGAAACTACCCCTAAAATTGGCAAAGACTGGTATAATAAAGCTACTGAGCAATCTACTGGGGTCTACAATAGCCCAGAATTTGCAAGCCATCTAAAATTTATAAATCCATTTGGGGCCTAAGAGTGGTTGGGCCAAGAGTTAACCCTAAATTCAAACACTAGGTCTTCAAAATTATTGTAACTATAGGAGACTGATGGACAATCAATTTTAGCAGAGTCAAACAAAACACTAAATAGTAACTACTTACTATTCATAGATGCTTTAAAAGAAACCAAATAATTCCTAAGGAATTGTATTTTTATTGTTTTTTTAAAGATTTTATTTATTTGACATAAAGAGACACAGCAAGAAAGGGAAAATAAGCAGGGGAAGTGGGAGAGGGAGGAGGAGGCTTCTTGCTGAGCAAGGACGTGATGCCGGGCTGGATCCCAGAACCCTGGAATCATGACCTGAAGCACATCTGCTTAATGACGAACCACCCAGGTGCCCCAAGTGATTTTAGATAATGAGGAATGTTTAAGTTTCATTTCCTAGCAAAGCCATGAATCGTACATCAAGAACAAGTTCAGATCATTCTGAGTTAAATAGGTTTTAGATATAAAAATGGGCACTTTCTAGCTTTCAGAGCAATTTTTTTTTTTTAAAGATTTTATTTATTTGACCGAGAGAAACACAGCCAGAGAGGGAACACAAGCAGGGGGAGTGAGAGAGGGAGAAGCAGGCCTCCCGCCAAGCAGGGAGCCCGATGTGGGACTCGATCCCGGGTCTCCGGGATTATGACCTGAGCCGAAGGCAGTTGCTCAACCAACTGAGCCACCCAGGCGCCCTTTCAGAGCAATTTAATAGCTAATTAGAACTAGACTATTATTGGGCTGAATTAGCAGCTTAGCTTTAGACAACTATTAGAAAACTAAATATAGGGGCACCTGGGTGGCTCAGTTGGTTAAGTGACTACCTTCGGCTCAGGTCATAATCCCGGAGACCCGGGATCGAGTCCCACATCGGGCTCCCTGCTCGGCGGGAAGCCTGCTTCTCCCTCTCTCACTCCCCCTGCTTGTGTTCCCTCTCTGGATGTGTTTCGCTATGTCAAATAAATAGAATCTTTAAAAAAAAAAAAGAAGAAAAAGAAAGAAAACTAAATATATATATAGTTTTCTATACCTCTATCTGTATCTATATATATTTATCTCTCTATATGTATCAACTAAAAATTATATACACAGCCAAGTATTCTTTCTTTTTCTTTAGCTATCCATCTATTAAAACAAAACCCTATTTTGAGAAATGGCAGATCAAAGCACAGAGGAACAATAAATCGAATCATAAAAAGAATACTGGATTGAAACTGAAAAATAACAAGTTCTGCAAAAAACAAAGATCTTCTAAATTTCATTATAAAATGGCAATATGGGAAATGACAGTCTTTATATGACAAACACCTTGCTCCAAAAGGACAGAGACAATTTTCTTAAATTACAAGCATCCTTTCTTGATTTAATCTAAACACCTAGGCCTCTAAATAGAGTCTCAAAATAAAGGTTTGACTAAAACTGTAACAGTTTTCTTTTCTTTTCTAATATTTTATTAAAGATTTTAAAAAAGATTTTAAAGAGAGTGGCAGGCAGAGAGAGAAGCAGGCTCCCTGGTGAGCAAGAAACCTGACTCAGGACTTGATCCCAGAACCCTGAGATTAAGACCTGAGCTAAAAGCAGACACTTAACCAATTGAGCCACCCAAGCACCCCAAAACTGTAATAGTTTTAATAAGGGTACATCCTATTCTCAGCTTATAAAATAAATAGTTCTCTTACATTTTTAAGCCTTTTATCCGGGTGTTTAAATGGCCTACAGCTGAATCATGTTAATATTTGTTTACAAATAAATATTTCTCAAACATCAGAGAAGGGACACAGGTCAACAGAAAGAATGATCTATTGTTCACCTTTTTCTCAGAACATATTTATAGTCTCCATAATGATGTCTAAATATTCCTCCTAAGTATCATTCTCCAGGATATTTTCTTGTTAGGAAAGGGAGTAGGTGGGGGGAGAAGGAAGCCACACAGTAAATCATACAGTGCTTTTAATAGGCTAAATTACAATGGGATGAATATGTCAGGAGTTACTGCGACAGGCAGGGATTTAACGATCCTCACTCATCTGCCACTGTAGTAACTTTCCCTTTCCTAAAGCAATTGTCCTCCTTTGCAAAGATAATACTTCCTTAATTGTTCAGATAACCCTTAGATGTTTTTCTCACTTATGACTAATAAACTGTCCTAACACGGAGAAAGAGGTGGTGGAGGGCAGAAGTTCAACCCTTTTCTAAGAACGGACAACTAACGAAAGCAAATAAAGCAGGAGAACAGTAGTAAATAAGCTAGATCTTTTCACCATAGCACAAAAGAAACACTGTAACCATCATTCATTTTCTGTACACATACCCTACACCCTACAAATACCCATGTACATACACACAACAACAATTTTTTTAGATCAGTATAATATTCAAAGTATTAGGAAAGTTCTTAATTTCCCTACAGAAATATTTTGATGAAAGGTCCTGTCTTACTTTACCTGGAACACTGCCCTGTGATCTTCTACAACTTGTTCTTCCATTTCTACCATTTGTGAGACAGCTTCATGGAAAGTAAACAATTGGGGAGAAACTTCTTCTTCCTTAAGATGAACACAGTTTAAAAAATTAGGACATAAAGTATATTTTAAATGCTACAAAAACGTAGTTTTTCCACATCATTTATAAAAATGTCATTTAGAAAATGAGGAAGTTTGTAAGATAAAGACTATAAAACAGAATATAAAAGGCAAAGTCATAACTTCTTTTTATGGGTCAAAAGTATTTGATGTAACAATCAATAAGACAGCCCAAATTTAAGCCTATCAGTAAGGGGTAGTTTTTACTTAGCCCAGGCTTTACTGTAGAATTACCCTAAAGAACCAATCTCTTTTGGAATAATGCAAATTTCAAAAATATATTTATTACAGGCTGTAAATATACTAAAATATTTCCTCAGTATTGTTTAATTTTCTTTTTTTTTTTTGTTTTTTTTTTGTTTAATTTTCACTAACAATCTAAGCCATATGTATATTTTAAATATCTTTACCAGCAAGATTTCAAGATAATGTCTTTTAGGACTGTGACTATCAAATTAGTGTTCTGAAGGTCTCAACTCTTACTAAATCTTAATTTCTGAGTTATACCACAGAGTATGTTTGCCAGTTTTTATAGAAATCTTGACTGACAACTGACAACTTTACCTCATCAACAAAAAACCCACATGCATAAATACCACATATTCTTAGTTTTATATCAAGTGAAAATTTCTCTAGCCTTGCTTTCTTTTTTGAGCTTCTTTCCGAACCCCAACGTCTAATGATTTATTTCCTCAAAATGTGGCTTTAGTGATGAGATTTACTTGAAATTTTATAAAAGGTGAGTAGAAAAAGTGATGTTTTTCAAACAAGATACACAATTCTAAAATGTATGTACAGATTTTGGTTAAATAGTGTAAGTAGACATCTGACTTCAATCAGTATGCTACCATCCCCTAAAACTTTATATATATATATAATTGGGTTTGCCAAAAACTTCTATCTGCCCACCTCCCTGTCAAGCCCAGAATGTCCTCTTTCCTTTAAGATACTACGCAAATTCCTATCACTTCCATGCAGTCTACTTAGAATACTTGTTTGGTCTATACAACTACTTCTGGAATGCTAATGCTCTTTATTATCTTCTACTTTGTGTACTTATGTTGGTTTTATCTGTAGGACATGTCTTAGACATTATCCCATTTTAACCTCCCTTGTTAAGACTTTAATATAACAATAAGAGAAGGTCCATAGGCATCAGTAAACTTAACTCAAAAGCTAAGGCTGAACCACCTCAAGACAGTTCGGGGGTAGAAAAATTCAAAGAACCCACACACTCTCAAATATGGAGGAGGCTGCGAGAACTCATACTTTAATACTTTAAGCCTCTGGATCAGTCCTAGCTAACCCAAATTAAAGTCTTACAAAGACCCAACAGATAGAAGAATAAAGTGGAAAAGATCTGCTATAGAGGAAGCCTATCTCATTTTCATTTTTCAAATCCATAAGAGGCACCATACCTAGGTACAGTGCATGGTCTGTTTCAAGAACTCAAAAAACAACTATACCACCCTTCAAAACTTTTGGAGATAGGAGATACAGATCTCATTATCAAGCCAGGATCTCATTTTCAGTTTTTATTTTCCATGGTTCAAAGTTTAGAACTCTTGTTTTAAGCCAGGAATCCCAAGTTCCCTCACCTTTTATAAAAAGTAGAGCTAATTATGGTATCTACCACATAGAGTTGTGAGGATTACATCAGATAGTAATAAAATGTTAAGCTAAGTTATGTACTAAGCAACTAATAAATGCCACCTTTTATCATGAGAAAATACTACTGTAAGATTCTTACTGAGAAAAGAATGACATGAAACTATGTAGACTATATTTTAAAAAGGAAGTTAAATAATTATGTAAACTTTTACATCTCCATATAGAAAAGAATGCCCTCCATATGTTTAAGTAATCGTGAAAATATGTACTGTTTGGGGTGCCTGGGTGGCTCGGTAGGTTAAAGCCTCTGCCTTCGACTCAGGTCATGATCTCACGGTCCTGGGATCAAGGCCCGCATCCGGCTCTCTGCTCAGCAGGGAGCCTGCTTCCTTCTCTCTCTCTGCCTACTTGTGATCTCTCTCTCTGTCAAATAAATAAATAAAACCTTTAAAAAGAAAAAAAGAAAATACGTATTTTTTTGGTTACTTCTTTGTATCTCCTTTGTCCTTATACAACAGGTACTTTTTTTTTTTTGGAGTGGTTGGGAATCAAATTGTTAAATTATGAAATGTCACTAGCCATTTCAAACATACAGAGTGCTATCATATTTAACAAATGTTAGCATTTTGCCATGTTTGATTTTTTTTTTTTTTTTTTTTTTTTTTAAAGATTTTTTTTTATTTATTTGACAGCGAGAAACACAGCGAGAGAGGGAACACAAGCAGGGGGAGTGAGAGAGGGAGAAGCAGGCTTCCCGCCGAGCAGGGAGCCCGATGTGGGACTCGATCCCGGGTCTCCGGGATCATGACCTGAGCCGAAGGCAGTCGCTTAACCAACTGAGCCACCCAGGCGTCCCGCCATGTTTGATTTTTGATACAGTTCATGCATTCTTTTTAAAAATATGCATGTGTCCACAGTTAATTGTTTTTAAGCTATATAATTCTTTTTTTTATTAACATATAATGTATTATTATTTGTTTCAGGGGTACACATCTGTGAATCATTAGTATTAATACAATTCACACTGTATGCATAATTCTTAAACTTGTTATTTTCCCTATATTACTTTTAAAACCCCCAGATTTTAACAATGATAGAACATCTAAAAAAAAAAAAAAAAAAAAAAAAAAAAAAAAAAGTTTAGATCAGGGTCAGCAAACTTTTTAAAGGGCCAGACAGTACCTATTTTGTGCTTGTGAGTCTTAGTTTTTGTCACAGCTTTTGTGTAAGAAAGCGGCCAGAATAAGCATGGCCATAATTCAGTAAAACCTTCTGCATAAAAACAGATGGCTGGCCCATAGGCTGTAGTTGGTTGACTCCTGATATAGATGGTAGTTTTTAATCATTAAGTTCTGCTACTGATGAAATTAACTAAAATCAGGTCAAGAGAAGTATACTGTCACTCACATTTTGTTCACAAAGAAGTTTTAGATCATCTCTCTGAGGGGAACTCCCCACACCCCACTGTGCCTCTAAGTCATCAATTTGATTTGGTGGATGGTGCATTATTGGACGGACATCACCAGCAGCAGCCGGATCCACGGTCAATTCTTTGACCCTATAAATACATTAAGAGGTACCTAAAATTAACAAAGATACATGCAAAGGATCAAGAAACTACCATCCTATTCAATTAACATATTAGGACTGATGATGTCAGCTTTCCAGATCACATTTTAAAGACTGAAGGGATATTCGGCTGTTGAACTTCCAGAATTTACTGAGGTAACTTTACAATTATTTCAGAGATAATTATTGTGCATAATGACAATTGGCAAAGTATGCAGATTTAGTATTTCAAGTAAAAACAAGCTGTTTTTGCAATTAAATTATATAAACAACAGCACTTTAGATCAATAAACAGATTACTGCCAAAATCAGAAAACTCAATATACTTTGTAGATTTTTAGTTGTTATAATGCTCTATTAAAATAGCTACATGTGAAATAATCATACTTCCAATGTATAAAGATTATAAGCTATAAAGTTCTAGCATTTAAAAAATGTTTATCTATCAGTTTACACAGTGGGAGGGTACATGCTCTAAATCACAAGGATCTTTGTTATTTCCTCGCAGACAAGGAAATTATAAGAACATACAGAATAATGGTAAACTTCTCATTTTAAACAAGATAGTCTACCTTTCAACCATAAATATGCAAAGATGACATCATCCTTAAAAATATGAGGGGAAACAGGAAGCCTGAATTCTAAATCAACATTTAAAGCAAATAAATCAGTACACAAAAATGAAGATCATGCAGTACAATCATCACCTGCCAAATGAAATGAAAATGAAAAATAAAATGGCTCAGAACTAAAGAATAAATGAAGTATTTATATGTAACACAATTCAAAAGAAACACAATTCAAAGGAAACTATGAAAATAAACATCTTATGTATAGAAGGTAGTAGACCTGGTAATCGAAGGAGAAAAGTCGTCATATTCATAAGAAGGAGAGAGATCAGGGCGACTGCCACTACCCTGTGAGAAGGGAATGTCTGATGGACTAATTCCAAACTCCTTTACTCTGCAGCACCAAAACAGCAACAAATTAAGAGAAAATGCTCTTGTAAAGATAGCAATGCACAGTTCAAGTTTTTATTTTGTATTTAATTTATTAAAAAAAAAACCCATATCAACATTGTTGTGACTTAATGTATTTAGAGTACTTTAAAAATAATCAATTTTAAGTAGTTTTTAAATTTTTCTGTCCTATTGATTCCTTAGTCCACAGTCCTTCTTTTCTAGTGTACTTTCCTTTCCCCTTTTCTCATGATCCCTCCTAGAACTTTAACCAGACCATCACCTAAATTTTAAATGCCCCTTCTTTAACTACATGACTATTAATCAAATTTCTTTGTGCAGTCAAAACTGCAAATATTTTATTAGCATCAATGAGCCCTCAATCATCTTGCACATTTTTAAAACAGAACACAAGAGTATTAAGTCCTTATGGCATCCACTGTTTGTAATGAATTAACTTCTCTCCTATGCATCTAGAATGGTTCCAACCCTGCTACAAAATAAGAAAGCAGTTCCTCAAATAGTTTTATGTTTGGTTCAGATGAAGAACCCTGGTTAAGAAAAGCCTCTTTAGCAATGGAATTTAAATTGCTTTTGGTATGATCTCTGATATTTATATTTGACTAAATTATGGCTTTTCGGACACCTCTTTGTGATTTCCTAGTTCCTTTTGGAGCAATCCCATTTCATAACAGTAAGCAGTATTTATTATGTACTTCCTACATGTTAGGTATTATGACTATACTTTAGACATTACATTATATAAATCTTAAAACAACCCTGTGATATTATTTTCACCACTTTACAGATGAGAAATTGGTTCAGAACAATAAAGTATCTTACCCAATACATTCATTGTGAATGTGGTGTAAGTGAGGTTCAAACTTAGCTTTGAGTACAAACACTATGTTATTTAAACACCCAATACACTGACCATGTTTTTCTCATTACTTCTTTTACATTTGATCTAAACGAAATTACTATTTTGTTGGGTCATAGATGGTCATACAGACCAAACTAAAAATTTCATGTTGATCAAACTAATTTATTTCTTCCACTTACAGTCTTTACAGTCTTTCTTTGACCTATTGGTAATGTCTTTTGTCACAGGTTCACTACTGGATTCAGCTGCTCTTCATCCTATACAGTCACTCTGGAAAGCTTATTTATCATACAAACTGACAAAATATAAATTTCTAATACTGACGTGATTCTCTTTACTCCCAACTCCCATCTAGGATTCTATCAGAATCTCCTCATTTAGATAACCTATCCGCCCCTAATAGGCTAATATCTTTCTCTGTTCCAAGGGCTTTTGTCCAATTCAAATAGTAAATACTATATGCAGAAATTATATTCCTCAAATGAGCTATCAGGGGAGGTTGAAAATCTTTATTCCTAGAGATTTGGAAAGAAAAGACAGAATTATTTGTCCCAGATGGTTAGTCACGGTGCAGATGAATGTATTACATGATAATAAATTACATTACATGATAATAAATTAAAACATTTACTTGGACCTAAATGAACTAGGGGGATGGCCAGATAAAGAATGCTCATATTAGGGAGATTCCTTTGCAGTCAGAAGTCTGAAGACATGGAGAGGTTTTGTTTTAATTCTATAACATGGCAATATTCTGCTATACTAAACTGTTGCTCATCTCTCCCATGAACAATTTGAAGAAGCACCTTTTTTTAAAAAAATAATCTTTTTTTTTTTTAAGATTTTTATTTATTTGACAAGGAGAAGCACAGATAGAGAGAGAACACAAGCAGCGGGAGTGAGAGAGGGAGAAGCAGGCTTCCCACAGAGCAGGCAGCCTGATGTGGGGCTCGATCCCGGGACTTTGGGATCATGACCTGAACTGAAAGCAGAGGCTTAACCACTGAACCACCCAGGCGCCCCTAAGAAGCACATTAATGATAAAACCCCACATATTAAAAATGTTCATTACAAAAATGAAGTAAAAGTACTATAAATGTTTGCAGCTCAGAGCCCATAATTCAAAATTTAGAAAGGATTAAATTTAGAAATAAAGTTCTATTATATTTATAAAGAAGTTATTTAAAATCTCTTCAGTTGAAACAAAATCAAATAACAAAAGAAAAAAAAGTATGACCCCATTTATGTAAAGTTCAAATACAGCTACCTATGTTGTTCAGGAATACATTCATAGGTGGCAAAACTATTTTTAAAAAGAGAGAAAGAGAAAGCCAAGAAAATCATGCCACAGAAGTCAAGGCAGTGTCTACCTTGCAGGAAAGATTAATGGATTTGGACATGTTATTCAGGATTTATAATCAGGAGGGGACATATAGGGAGCTTCCTAGAGAGTAGAAATGTTCTGTTTCCCAATCTGATGATAGGAATTTACACTATATAAATACTTATTAGATTATTCATATATGTTTTCAGTGTTTCTCTTTATACATATGTATTCCATTTTTAAAAAAGACTAAAAATAAAATTTCCATAGCAATTAAAATAAATAGGACAAATATAATACTTATATTCAGCAAAATTAAGGGAATGTCCCCAGTAGAAATGGAATACAAAGAGGCCTTTGATAGCTAACAATGAGAATCGCAAATGTAATATGTGATAAGAGAAATTCAAAACTACAAAATTATTTTTTCAAAATGAGCAACAGAACAATTTATGGAACAAATATAAATCTGTCTATCACAATCCGAAGTTCCAAAGGCATTTCATGACTCTATGGAATAAATTATATTTTAAGTTTATAATGCTTTTTGTCCTTTACCTATAATATCACTGTCCATTAAATTATGTTAACACTAGTGACAGTGAATAATAAATTGTAACTCTCATAGAACACCAAAAAAAAAAAAAATGCTATCATTAGTTATTCAAACCCTAGATTTCCCACATATGACATTTAGTATTATCAGAAATAATTTTTAGCATATAGATAAAACAATTTAAGAAATACAGATTGGTCTCCTTATACTCAGACTCTTAATAGGAAAAATTTACATGATTCAAATGTAGTAAAAAAATATGAACTATAACTTGGTGAAAGAGAAAAATGTAATCATGTTCTAGGACAGAAAGACCAATTCTACTGAAGTTCTAAATCTCTTTCCAAATTATGCAACACATTTCCATTTATTTTTGACCAAATGACTTTACATATCAACTTAATAACATGCAAAATTTTTTTAAATTGAAAAAAGAAGTTATCCTATCAGATATTAAGTTAAAGAAAACACTGCCCTACTCCCCTCAAGTTTCTAGCTGAATATTTTTCATACCTATTTGCATATCTTAATGTATTAAGAGTATTTTCACAGGATGCCATTCCTGGAGAGATTGTGGCAATCTAAAGGAGAAGATGCAAGGTAAAAAATGTTACATATGATGAAGACAGTCTTATCAACACATTGCTCATTAAGATCTAATCTTAAAAGTTATATAAAATGAACATTTGTGATATCTAAACTCCAAGATAATTTGCTATATCACACCTACAATCAGATAATTATAAGCCACATAAAACATAAACAACTTTCTGAAAGCACCAGAAAATGATTTAAATCAGACAGAAAATGAAGGTCAACACCTAGGAGGGATAGCACTGAGTTTCCACTAACCCCTCCCCATCCCAGACAGCAGTTTTTTTTTGCTTAAGGGCAAGCCCTGCTGCTGTCACAGAGGGCAACTAAATCTTCACTAGAAAACTGGAATTTCAGTGGTTAAACTAAAGGACAGAATTTGAAGGTAGAAACTAAAGCAGATAGAAAGTGGTTTGTCCCCTAAGAGAGATAATCATGGAGAGAGGTAATCACGGCAACCAAAAATTGTACATACAAACTGCCCAAATCTCTGCTGACTCCTGAACCAGGCATACATAAGGCTTACCCCAAGTAACAAAGTTCAGTCTAAAAGAACAGTTTCAATTTTAGCTGCTGCCCAAAGCACGGGAGACAAGAATCTGAAATAGGTTCACTTCTTGCTAAAACAACCAAAAATCAATAATCTTTAGAACGTAAGAGAATTCAGAGTGTCTATAAAAGTGTTCGCTCATGATGAAAATTACATAAACCAATTTTACTAGACATACTGAGAAAAATAAAAGTGTGAACCATACTCAAGGAATATAAAAATTAATGAAGACCAACCTCAAGAAGACTCAAGATGTTGGAATTAGTAGAATGCATTATAACTGAAACATTAGACTGGAAGGGATCATATCTTAAGTACCACTGTATCTCTCACAATAGGAAGATTTAAATGATTGTTATTAATGTGCATTATGATCTTTCCATAGCTATTATGAGTTATTCATTATTCAGAGTTAAAACAAAACAAACAAACATAAACTTACCATGCAGGTACGAGAATTTTCACCTATGAATGAGTCTCTTAACACCTGAGTGAGCTTACTTGCTCTGAAAGGAGTATGAGGTTTATTTCTACCTAAGGCTCTGATGCACTCCTGAAAATTAAGAAAGCAAGTTTTACAGATTACACTCCTTATAACAAGTAATCTTAACTAATACATTTGAAAGGCCTTTTATTATAACCCTAATATTTAAGATCTGATAGACTCTGGAAATCTCACTAACAGGTTTAGAGCATAGTAAAGATGGTCTCATAAAGCCTAATTAAAGAAAATGAAATTAAAAACAGTAACAACAAAGTACTTATTATAAAAGATTCTTCTAGAGACTCTTGACTAGTATTTAGAAGTAACAGAAGAATAAAAAGCTAAACTTTGAAAGACATGACAAAAGGAAAAACAGAATGTTTTCTTGCAGTCCTGCCAATCCTTCCTTTCATTTTCTTTTCTTTTTTTTTTTTTTTTAAAGATTTTACTTATTTATTTGACAGAGAGAAACACAGCTAGAGAGGGAACACAAGCAGAGGGACTGAGAGAGGGAGAAGCAGGCCTCCCGCGGAGCAGAAAGCCCGATGTGGGGCTCGATCCCCGGTCTCCAGAATCATGAACTGAGCTGAAAGCAGTCGCTTAATCAACTGAGCCACCCAGGCGCTCCTAAACATTTTATTTACTTATTTGAGAAAGAGAGGGAGAGCATGAGCAAGCACAAGCAAGGTGTGTGTGGGGGGGAGGAGCAGAGGGAGAAGTGACTTCCTGCTGAGCGGGGAGAGCCCCGTGAGGGACTCGATCCCAGGATCCCTAAAATCATGACCTGAGCTGAACTCAGGCGCCCCCAATCCTTTTCTATTCAAGGAAGGGATAGAATATTGCCATCCATTGCCATCCTATCTTTCTGAAAGCCATTCCACATTTTTCTGAGAGAGTATTTCTTTTTTTTTTTTTTTAAGATTTTATTTATTTGACAGAGTGAAACACAGCCTGAGAGGGAACATAGCAGGGGGAGTGAGAGAGGGAGAAGCAGGCTTCCTGCCGAAGCAGGGAGCCCAATGCGGAACTCAATCCCGGGTCTCCGGGATCATGACCTGAGCCGAAGGCAGTCGCTCAACCAACTGAGCCACCCAGGCGCCCCTGAGAGAGTATTTCTTAGATGAGTTTTGTGGTTCCTTATCTTCCACTAAGATAATATGGTCAAACTCCTGTAGAATCTTAGATCCTTTTTTCACTCGAAAAAAAGAGGAGTATGTGTAAAGAAAATTCCTGGGCATAATATAAATCGATAGCTGTAAACATAAACAAATAAATTCTGATAACCCCTCTTCCTTACTAAATGCTCCATGTACCATGATTTTGTAGCTACTCTAAAACAAAATTAATGTCAAAAGCAAAAGATCTTTCACAATTAAATACATGGCATTTACCTTGAGTGCTAAAAGGCTTTTATTAATTTCAGCACCTTCAAGCCTGGTTTGCCTGTCTGCACTGGAAGTATCAGCTCCTCGTTCATTTCCAGCCAAATCAATGAGAGAAAATTTGCCATGTAGTTTTCCTTTCCTTCTAAGAATAATCTGAAACACTGCATGGCTCCGAGATGAATGTGCATTTGCAGATGTCTGACCAGATGTTCTACAAGGTGATTAAAGATATTTTAGATACCAAAAAAACTTCAGTTTTTATGTTGTAAACCACAGCATTTCACCAAAGAAACCTGCAAAAAACTATCCAGTTTTCATGATTTAAATATAGAAGGGAAAATCTTACTTAAAACACTTCAACATCCAGAGTCACATGCTTTAATCTGACACACTTTAAGTATATTTATAGTATGATTATCAACATAGTAGATATCACTCAAAGTTACATATAACACTATAAGAGTTTATGAACAAATTCTTACTACCAAGATGCATTAAGTAACACTTATGTTTTGTTTAGATATCCGAAATATCTAAAACTGATTAAGAAATTTTCTCTTGCTTAATTAAAATGAAATTTACCTGCAACTGTTGCCTATATCAATGAGTTTCAGTACATCTTCAACACATTTGACCTCCCGTTCCTGTAATCCTACCACTTGAACCTGCTGTTTTCCATCTTCTAGCACTCTTAATTTTGTTTTCCTGTTTAGCAAGTCAAACACCTATTAAAAAAAAAATTGGAAAACTAGTTCTAAAGGGAAAAAAAACTAGTTCTAAAGCTCAGTTCTACAAAAATCAGAGTACAAAAATTATTTCAGAAAATTAGAATAATTTGAATAATAATACTCAATATTGAAGTTGAGACTTCAATGGGAATTCCCTAAAATCTCAACAAATGCTAACATTACATTCTAACACATATAAAAATATGTGGTAGCAAATGGCTGCACAACATGTGCACAACATATGCACAACAATGCCAGTGAACTTGTATACAAAATGGGTAAAGTGTTAACTTCATGTTATACATATATTAAACCACAATTTAACATCCTCCAAAAAAAATCAATTGTTCTTTTTTTTTTTAAGTTTCTACTTACCTTTCCACTATAAATTTCAAAAAAAGTTGCATATACTTGAAGTTCTAACTTCTTATAGTTTGGCTTCTTTAACATTAAAAAGACATCTCGAGCTGTCAAGAATTTCATATGGAGAAAATGTGTTAAGATGTTACAAATACTGGGGCACCTGGGTGGCTCAGTTGGTTAAGCTACTGCCTTAGGCTCAGGTCATGATCCCGTAGTCGGGGAATCGAGCCCCGCTCCCTGCTTGGCGGGAAGCCTGCTTCTCCCTCTCTCACTCCCTCTGCTTGTATTCCCTCTATAGCTGTGTTTCTCTCTGTTAAATAAATACATAAATAAATAAAATCTTAAAAAAAAAAAAAAAAAGATGTTACAAATACTATTTTCTTTTTGGTAAAGATTTTATTCATTTATTTGAGAGAGAGATGGAGCAAGAGAGTCCCTGAACAGGGGAGAGAGGTTAGAAGGAGAAGCAGAGCCCTGCTGAGCAGGGAGCCCAATGCAGGGCTCGATCCCAGCACCCTGGGATCATAACCTGAGCAGACACTTAGCTGACTGAGCCACCCAGGCACCCTACAAATACTATCTTTCAAAAGCAATTTTTATTTTCTCTATTTAGAGGAATCAATTAATCTTTACCTAGAATGACAATATCTATTAAAAAAAGGAAGAGTAAAGTGGAACTTAATTTTACAAAAAAATAGTAATAGTTTTTTTACACTTATGTACAGATGCCACTCTCTTTCATACTCTATAAAAGAATGCTACTATTTATTCTTATAAATTACATAAAATTATAGGTGATCATAGCAAGGTTATTCCCACAACCATACCAAGCAGAAGCTTTTCATATGTCAGCTATTCAACAACAAATACTAATAAGCTTCAACAACAAATACTAAGCTCCAATAATATGTCAGATTAAAATAACACAAATAAAATCAAGACTCCTGTCCCAAAAGCTTAATATCACAATACTTTTCAAGCAGTCTGACAACCTAAAATTGATATAATATACAGCAAGTCTAACTTTATGGTTATCCTGAACGTCCTGAACAATATTTCCAAGTTTTATTTCAAAGCCACCTCAGTAATATTCAAGAATATTACAAATGATATGCAAAAAAGATGGTTACCTGCTAATGCGTAAATTCCTTTAGAACAATCTTGGTTCTTTCCTGAAAAGTCACCTCCCATAGTCTACATGTTAAAAAAAAATAATAATAGACATTATCAGGAATAAATCTTAAGAATTTAGGTCTTAGAATTAAACCATAAGGAAAAATAAACAAGCTGCATAGGAGGATGTAATTAATGAATTACTCACATGCGTTTTTCCACTTCCAGTCTGCCCATAAGCAAAGCATGTAGCCATTCCCCTTTCAAATATAGTTTCCACTAGTGGTCTAGCTGTAAACCTTAAAAATAAAATGCACTAGTCAGAATGTGCCATCAGTATTTAAATTAAGTAAATAAAATACCAAGTCTTATTAATAAACAAAACTCATGCCAATATTTTTTAAAGGTTTTATTTACTTGACACAGAGATAGAGAGTAGAAGTAGGCAGAATAGCGGGCAGAGGGAGAGGGAGAAGCAGGATCTCTGCTGACAGGGAGCCAGATGCGGGGCTGGATCCCAGGAACCTACGATCATGACCTAAGCCAAGGAAGCTGCAACTGTCAGATCTGATTTGTTAAAATTTTTAAATAAACTTATCCTAAAATTGCTTACAGCTCTTTAAAGCTTAATTTCAATTCCATAATAAGCAATGGTTACGATGGGCCAAAAAAAAAAAAAAAAAAAAAAAAGAAAAGACAGTAACTGAGCTAAAATATGTGTATATAGAAGACAATATGAAAGTTTTAAAAAATGACAAAAAAATCATAATATTAAGCAAGACAAGTAAGGCTTCTACAGTGAAAAGCAACAAAACCAACCAAACAAAAAACTCTCACCACCTGGATTAAAAATTTTAACAGAAATCAAATCAAAAGAGTAATAATCTCAACAGAGGTAAAAAAAAAAAACAACTAAAAAGATATTATTTTAAGGCCATCTACCCAAGTAGAAAAGTGACAGGATTTCCTTGAATGTAGCTAAGTAAACATAAATTATACTTATAAGACAATGGAGTTGATAGTCTCAGTTCAGAAGAAGGATACAAAAATATGGCTTGAATTATTGTAATCACTGCTAGAGTTAAAATTAAAAGGAGGGATAAGAAATACTTCATTAAGCAGAGCTCTAAAAAGTGTAATGGGGGGGTGCCTGGGTGGCTCAGTTGGTTAAGCAACCACCTTCGGCTCAGGTCATGATCCTGGATGAGTCCCACATGTCAGGCTCTGTTCAGCGGGGAGCCTACTTCTCCCTCTGACCCTCACCCCTCTCATTCTCTCTCACATAAAAAAAAAAAAAACCCAAAACTTAAAAAAAAAAAAGTGTAATGGGAAACAAATCTTTTTTTTTTTTCAAAATAATGTATGTGGGGGGCGCCTGGGTAGCTCAGTTGGTTAAGCAACTGCCAGGTCATGGCCCCGGAATCCCAGGATTGAGCCCTGCAACGGACTCCCTGTTCGGAGGGAAGCCTGCTTCTCTCTCTCTCACTCAGGGCCCCTGCTTGTGTTCCCTCTCTAGCTGTGTTTCTCTCTCTCAAATAAATAAATAAAATCTAAAAAAAAAAAAAGAAAAAGAAAAAAAGAAAAAAAAATGTATGTGGAACACTTTATACAGTTCTGCTGAATTTCTTTTAAAGAATGACTGAAAAAGGTACAGAACAAAAGGAGCAGGAAAAAGTGGTCAAACAGAGGTAGAAAATGAGTCTGCAGAGCGATTAGACAAAAAACGGCCCAACTTGCATTCCCTCAAAGGTAAATAAAAGGGATAGCATCAATATTGGTAAAGTTAAGCAGCATATACATAACATAAAACAGAATGTTTACCAAATCTAGCATATTCAGAGAAACATATCTTATAATTATAAAGTCAGACATATTTTATGAAGCAGGAGTAGAAGCAGAGAAGGAAGTAGGGGTGAGAAGAGGACTCTCAGGTAAAAAAATGCAAAATTTATATTAATAGTTCCCTTTTAAAACAAATTCATAATACCATTTAGCATTCACATGCTCTTTAATTTTCTCCTCTTTCTTTAAAACTGAACTCCCAGGGCACCTGGGTGGCTCAGTGGGTTAGGGTCTCTGTCTTCAGCTCAGGTCATGATCTCTGGGTCCTGGGATTGAGGCCTGCGTTGGGCTCTATGCTCAGCAGGGAGCCTGTTTCCTCTGCTCTCTCTGCCTGCCTCTCTGCCTACTTGTGATCTCTCTCTCTGTTAAATAAATAAAATCTTAAGAAAAAAAAAAAACTGAACTCCCAGTTTACAGTCTTAAGCCCAATGGAGTTGATCCCAAAATAATCTCATTAATAAGTCTTCAATACTCAGGACTCTTATTAACCATTTAATTTTGTTTTCCAGCCATATTTATAAAATGAAAAGGCATTCAAGTAATTGCCAAGATAGTCCTATATAGACTGAAATAGCACTGCTCTTAAAACTGACATGTTATAATTAGAAGGCAATGTTTACAAACTATTTATGAAAATCTAAATTTAGCATACAATTTTGGGATATCAATGTGTTAAACCTGCATATTTGAGTTGTTTGTAAGTTGAATGTTTCAAGTATTACAACTATTCCAATGCTTAAGAATGATAAAAATTAGGCAAATGCAAGTACGTTTACAGAATTTTTTTTTTTTGGCCTTAAATGGTGTTAACATGTGAAATAAAGATTTAGAAAACTTAAGGACTGATATAAAACAAATATTCCAAATTTCTTTTCTAATACAGAAATCAAAAAGCAAAAAGTAAGTCTCCTTCTAACAACATCACATTGCTAGAACTACAGAAAATGCCTACATTTTCCAGAAATTTCCTATCCATATATAAACACATATATAATATATGGGGTATATAGAATGCATGAGATATAGATTAGTAAAAAAAACTATGATTTGGGGAGAGCATTGAAGGGAACAAGTAGTAATACTCATTATTGTGTTTATGACATAACCTTTATTGCACTTTTGGAGAGATATGCCAACATCAATCCAAGGTTCAGGGTGATGATAAATACACAGTATAAGAACAAAATTATTATTTAAAACAAATTTACCTACCTGTAAACCATTTCATTAGGAGCTGAGTCATCAAAGGCATAATCAAAACGAAATGTTTGGTTTTCTAGGTATCTTGTTAAATCTACTTTTTGTTTTGGTTCATGTACCATCACAACATCTTTACTAGGGATTGTGATTACATCAAGATCTTTCATCTGAGTTTCTAAAAGAAAAAATGAAAATCAATGCCCAGTAATTTTCACAGCATTTGAACGTAATAAGTAATTTTTTCAAGTAATAAAAATTTTAATAGAAGTATTAAGTTCTATAAATATAAATATCTCATAAATACGCTGTTTAAGAAGCTACATTTTAACAACCAAGTAAAAAAAATTATCAAAATTTCTGTGAAGCAAGAACCAGAAATGGCAATGGTTCATGGAACAGAAACAAATCAGCAGATCTAACCAAAGAAATCTGCATAATTATGTACAAATAAGATGATTTATATTTACCTCTTCCAAACCAGTTTAATTTCTGCAATCATCAAAATAAGTACCAATTAGACAAAATCAACCTTTTATTAAGAGTTCAAAAGGCATCCTACCCCCCCCCTTTTTTTTTGCAAGTGAATATATATACATGACTGGCATCCTACCTTTTTTATTGAGTGGTCGTTTTCTTACACAGACACATATTCTATGTTCATCAATCTGAAAATAAAATATTTTATTTCAATATTTAAGTGTTATATAAAACACTGAAAAGTCAGTTATGCAATATTTCCTACAGATTTTAGAAATTTATGCTATGCATAAATAGGATAAATAAGCTTAAAATCAAATCAGTATGTACAAATTTTAATAGTTAAAAAGACACTGATTTCTAAAATTCTGAGCATAATGGAAAATTACTTATTTTGTTATTTAGTAAACAATTAGGAACTAACTTTGTAGAGGGCACTACTACTCCTATTAGCAGCATAGGGTTCATAGTAAGAAGTGGCCTTACTTCACTATATGCTGCATAAAACAAAAGCAAAATTTCCTACCAAGTGGTGTACTGTCAGGTTGATTAAAGGGAAAGGTGTTGACAAAGGTAACAAATAATAGCAAGAAATGCAATTCTCAGATTATTAGTGAAAAAAATAACTAACAAAGTTTATAACAGCAAATTATTAAACATAAATATCTTTTCATAAAATTTATGCTCCCAATACTTCCCTTTTAATAATAAATATATAACACAGGGACTGGCAAATTATGGTCTGCAGGCCTAATCCAGCCCACTACCTGCTTTTGTAAAGTTTTAATGAGACAGTTGCACTCATTTGTTTGCATACACAAAGGCAAGTTGTGATGAAGACCCCATGGTTAAGAAAGCCAAAGTTATTTACTATCAGGGCTTTTTAAGAAAAAGTTTGCCAATTCCTGTTCTAAAGTATGAGTTCAGATGTAGTAGGTTAAGAGGAAGCAAGGGCTAAAATATACATACAAGTATTATAAATAGCAACTCTCTGAAATCCTAACTTTGGCTTGACACAAATATATTTTATGTACCCAAGGTATCCAGGTCAGATGGATGATTTTTCTTTTTCTTTAAGATTTTATTCATTTATTTGACAGAGAGAAACACAGCTAGCTAGAGAGAGAACACAGAGGGCTGGAGTGAGAGAGGGAGAAGCAGGCTTCCCATGGAGCAGGGAGCCCAGTGCGGGGCTTGATCCTGGGACTCCAGGATCATGACCTGAGCTGAAGGCAGACGCTTAACAACTAAGCCACCCAGAAGCCCTCACATGGATTATTTTTCTTAAGCATCAATTACTCACAAACTATTCCCTGTCCAAAAAAATTCTCATTCTTCAAGAGGAAAGTAGTTGAGAAATATAAAAGGAGAATATTTTTCGAGCACTAGATTTCTGGTCTAGTATGACCCTCAGCAACCATTAAAAGCCAGACTAACAAGTATTCAAAAATAACAAATTAACTAATAGTAAATTAGTATGATGGTGGGACCTAGAGGCCAAATCAAAGAGGAAATAGGCTTGGAACTGGGATAAAAGTTTCAATGACAGTCAGAAAGGAGAATGGGTCTTTTGACATCATTCCTTAAATTGTTGTTGTGTTCTACCAAGGACAGAGAGGATTTGCTTTGAAAAGAACACCTTTGTGGGAAGCATGACTGACAAATCAAATTATGGGAGATAAAGTATAAATGTGAATGATTTCTTGATTTTCACCTTAAAACAAAGAGAATGTACACCCATAAAGAAAAAACTACATAGCTAAATCTAGTATTAAGTGGGCACCGAAGTTTTTTTTAATGGCATAAAAAAATTTCAGAACAATAGTTTACAAAGAATCTTACAGGATCTGCTGTTGTTAATGGTCTATAATCCAAACTTCCTCTGAAGTCTCTGATCATACACATAATTTCATAATTTGGGTTTGTAGCATCAACATCCTATATGGAGACAGAGAAAATTCATCATTTATTATTATTACAAAAATGGATATTGTTGCACTTATACTTTTGTTTTTTAAGCAGGCTCCATGCCCAGCATGAAGCCCAATGTGGGTCATGAACTCATGATGTTGACTGAGAGCAAGACCTGAGCTGGTATCAGGAGTCGGATGCTTAAGTGTCTGAGCCAGCCAGGTGCCCCTGTTGCAAATTAAATATGGTTTGCAAATTAAAACTAAATTCATAGATTGTGGAGCATCTGGGTTTTTTTTTAAGTTTTTTTTAAAAAATTCAATCAATCAATCAATCAATCAGGAGATTGTGTCATCTGTCATAGCCAACCCCAAACTCAAACTAAAGGCATCCTAAAATTTAGTTTCAGAGTTCAGGATTAAAAATATGCCTCGTAATCACTTTCATATTAAATACAGAATTCTGTTAGTCTACATACATTCTGTTAAACTATAAACCGAATACTCCTCATTAAAACCACTCTTTATTTATTTATTTATTTATTTATTTATTTATTTATTTATTTTTTAAGATTTTATTTATTTGACAGAGAGAAACACAGCCAGAGAGGGAACACAAGCAGGGGGAGTGAGAGAGGGAGAAGCAGGCTTCCCGCCGAGCAGGGAGCCCGATGTGGGACTCCATCCCGAGTCTCCGGGATCAGGACCTGAGCCGAAGGCAGTCGCTTAACCAACTGAGCCACCCAGGCGCCCCTAATTATTTCAAAAATACATCTGTTACACATATACCTTAATCATCCTAGAAAACGAAGCAAGAGAAAATAGCGCTCATCGTAAATATCAATAAAGAACTCTAGAAAACTAAAATTCTACAAAAATTCATTTAATCAGATTTTTAAAAAATATTTTATTTTATTTATTTGACAGAGAGAAACATAGCTAGAGAGGGAACATAAGCAGGGAGAGTGAGAGAGGGAGAAGCAGGCTTCCCGCCAAGCAGGAAGCCCAACATGGGGCTCAATCCCAGGACCCTGGGATCATGACCCAAGCTGAAGGCAGACGCTTAATAACTGAGCCACCTGGGCCCCCCTTAATTAGATTTTTCTTCCCCATGCTTAATCCAGTGTTCCAGCAAAATAGCAATATGGATTCATTTATTTCTGTTTGTTTGTTTTGACTGATTCTCTAAAAAAATTTAAAAACCTAAGGCACAGTGAAACCACCTCAAATGGACAGGACTTAAAGGAATCAAAAGACAAGATAATTTTTGAAACCTTGAAAATTCAAATTACTGAATGCTGTCTGATTTTACTTTTCTGCTTTAAAACAGGAAATTCATATATCAATAGTTAACAGCCTCTCTTAGCCATTAAACATTCTAAGAAGTCAGATTTTCTTCATGTACCATGTACAGATTTGCTTTGAATATAAATTTCAAAACTGTTAATGAAACTTACTTTCAATTAACTTTCTTTTAGGAAATAACACTATGTCAATGGGAAAAGTAAATGTAAAGTTAAAATTAAGAGATCAGAGAGAAATATGCAAATACTATGAGGTTCCCACAGGAAACACCAGGTGGCATCAGTGCTAAGTATCAGTAGATCCATCCGTGTTGTGTTTTACTTTAAAACCCAATTGGCCATCTCAGATCACTTTAAGATATAACCTGATTTATTCAAGTTGAATTTTATACTGGTTCCATAATTCCATAACACAACATCTTTATGATTAAGGGCATTTGAATATACATGTAAATAAATAATCCTGACATTTTAATAGAGGAAACAAGTTTTAAAAATATAATAGATATAATACAAGTGCACTAGAAATTATATGTAAAGAAACAATTTTTAATAGGTGAAGACATATAGAGAAATAAAAGACCAGCATTCTATATCATTTTTCCATTGTTATTAAACAGTTTTGTTACCATATAAAGAGAACATGAGAAGCACCACAGAGATACACTTGTAATATCTAGCATAAATTAAAAAAGAAAGAATTTCCCCTTTCATTGTGGTATGCTGAATTTAGTAATCATGGAAAAATAGTAATAAAATTTGTAGTATAATTGTCTACTTTATAATCACCTACTTTAGGTATTCTTCTGAATATATTTTTACATCTTTTTACAAAGTCAAAGTCTTGCTATTCTTGAAAGGTATAATGGCTACATTAGAATTGTAACACTGGATTATTACTCAAAACGCAACATTAGGGCTAACACATATCCACTAAAACATGGAAAGTACATGTAGTAAAAATCTGTTACAGTATTTTCACAAGAGTTCATATTATTTCTCAGTATCAATTTAGATCTCAACTAAAGAAACTATACTGAAATCTTTAATTGAATGCCTCAACTACTTTTCATAAGCAAATCACTTTCACTGACACCATCTACATCTTCAGTTCATGCATAAACAAAGTGCTTCTCTTACAAACCTGGGCTCTTTTTTCTCTAAGTTCTTGCTGTTGTAGTCTCCTTTTTTCTCGTTTTTCTTGTAATTTTTCTACTTCTTTCACACAATTAGATTTTCTACGTGCTGAAAGAAAAAGATGAGCTGCTGAAGTAGAGTTTCCTTTTTTACAGTATTGGACTTACATACAAAAATTTTATGTATAATTTTACCACATACACCCAAAAAAAGGTACACAGTGACAAGGCATGCCTTTAACAATTATATGAACTTATGAGCTGTTTTAACAAAACCAGGAACAGGAAAATATACAGATAGCAGTCAAGAAAAATGACTTTAACATATTGATACATGTCATCTCTTGGTTTACAATCACAGAGGTATGAATTGGAAAGGACTGAGAAGAGTAAAACATTCCTCCATAACATCTGTCAAATTATCATCTGAGCAGCATTTTAAATTCAAAGTGGAAAATTTATTATAATTTTGTATTTATAAATTTTCTTCAAAATACACATTTCAAAGCCCAATTAACAGACTAAACTGACAAGAAAAAGAAATTCCACAGTGGTAAAATGAAATCTGTAATCAAGCTTATAATTAGACTCTTTACCATTTGGGGACTTCTAAGGATGACCAAGAGAGAATACATGTATGCCTAAAATGACTGAATCCTTGATACATGATTTACATACAAGGGGGTCCAAATTCCTTTTTTGCAGCTTGAACTGGAGATATATCTGAAACACTACCATTCTGTTGTGCAGAGGAAGACTGCTCAGGAAGCTGACTAGGCCGTGCACGTGCAGAACCAACCACTGCAAGTGAAATGACATTTTTTAAATTCAGAACAGAAAATCAGTAAAGGTGAATCCTAGTAAAAGGAACCGAGATATCTCAAAAGAACTGATACTTACGAGCTGTCAGTTTTCTACTTATGTCTGTATAAAGAGAATATGTAATCATCAATTTTGTTCAATAAACTCACAAGCCAAGAGGTTTTCAAGGTAATGTGTGCAGAGACTCAGGTTCCACCGATGTAATTTTAGCTACAAACTCAATCTGAATAATTTATCTAAAAAGCAAAGCCAAGCTTGACTTCTAATAATCATTTAAAAAATATAAGTGTGCAGGGGCTCCTGGGTGGCTGAGTCAGATGAGTGGCCAGCTCTTGATTTCCACTCAGGTCATGATGTCAGGGTCCTGGAATCGAGCCTTGCGTCCAGCTCTGCGTTCAGCAAGGAGTCTACTTGAGGACTCTTTCTCTCTCACCCTCTTTCTCTGCCTCTGCCTCGCTTGAGCTCTCCCTTTCTCTAAAACAAATAAATCTTAAAAGCCCCACCCCCAAATATATACATTTAAAGTGTGCAAAATATAAATTTTAAATTTAAATCCATTGTCATTTTGGAAAATTCACACAGTTCTGAAGTACACAGTAAAAAACACCCCTTCAACCCTCCCTGTAATTCCAAATCCCACTCTTGGGTCCTCAAATATGCAAATCTTCAGCGGAGAATTTCCTAATGTACATGCTATAAAAGTGGAAAAATAAAGTAAAATATAAATACCACATTTACAAAGCAATATATATTTTCACAAGATTCAAAGGAATGATAGTGTTTAAGGTACAGGACTTTTCTTCCTCCTCCAATCTCTCTTCTAATACCTATGTCTATCCTGCCCCACCACCCCCACATACAGAGAAACATCACCACCAGAAACATCAATTCTGAATTGCTGGAGAGTAAAAAAGAAACTAACTGTGCTTTACATTTCCTTACTAAAATATACGGAAGACATGCAATTAACTACAAACTGTACCTGTTCAACTTTAGCTGATTCCCAAGTCATGAATCTTTTAGGAAGACTGTTAGCCAGAAAGTCAGGGAAAATGGGATTAGGTTAACTCTTGGGAACTCAATTAATTGAGTACTGCCCCATTCCTTTCTTAAATCTACAAAGTTATTGGGTAAAGGACAGTAATCAAAAATTGCATATAACAGTTTCCTATTTATCACTTCCCTTTATGAATCATTTTTTATATTACTGACTTTTTTTCAAGACTTTAATTATTTATTTGAGAGAGACAGAGAAAGGGAGAGAATGTGAGCCAAGGGAGGGTCAGGGGAGAGGGAGAAGCAGGTAGAAAAGCAGGCTCCCTGCTGAGCAAGGAGCCCAGTGTGGGGCTCGACCCCAAGGCCCTAGGATCATGACCTGGGCCAAAGGCAGGCACTTAACTGACTGAGCCACCCAGGAGGCCCTATTATTGACATTATATTAGGAAATAAAGAAGATACCAATCTGCAAACTAGCCACATAAAGTTTAAATAATGTCAAAGGTAATAGTCACTTGTTTGATTTACCTTGTTGGGGCCACAGTAGAAAGTTAATAGACAAAATTAATAGATAAATGTTTACCTCTGTTATCTCTTGGAGGAGGATCATTCTTAATAGAAGCCACTGTCCGTCGATTCTGTAAGAGAAAAATAAAAACGCTCATTTTACTTCCTCTCTTTACTCTTCATATATTTATAATTTGGGCTTCCTTTAATTAAACAAAAGTAGGGGAACATAATATAAAATTAAATAGAAAAAAACTATCATTAATCTTTTAATAATTACTAGTAATGCCATCAGTATTCAAGTTTCTTTATGTGTGTTCTGCCCACCACCTCTCCAGAAAATGCAATATTCCGGAATTAGCATGAGGCAGGCACTGCTCATATTACATCACTCAATCTTCATAACAACACTGTGGATCATTACTATTATTATTCTAGTTTCATAGATGAGAAAACTAAAGCAAAGAGAAGTTATTTCAATAAAGGTATAGTTTCAGTCATCATGCTAAAACCATGTAATACATTTCAAAGGTAGGTATTACATTCCATCTTTGTATGTCAGAGTTATCAATAAGATATGCTCACTGTCATTTCTACTAAGACTTTATTAGACTTTCAAAGACTTCGAATTACAAAGTCTAGGGAGGCAATTTTTGGTCCTCTTCTTTATTTACCAAGACTTCATTTTATTCACCTGAAAAAAAAGTTATCAAATAATGCCATGGCTCTCAATGCTAAAGAGAACATTTGCACATTTAAATCAGATGGGTACTATTAAAAGAATATTGACGCAAGGCCCCCATTTTAGAAAAAATAAAATTGAACTGCTGGGAGTGGGCAAGTCATCAATATTTTGAAAAATTCTCTAAGTGATTAATGCACAGCAAAGGTTGTTAATGACATACGAAGAAGGATCATCTATGAAGATCCCTCAAGGCTATGAGGCCAAATACGAAAAACAATCCATCTACAAGTCATAACTAATGACGTCTAAGCAGTGACACTAAATGCGCTGACTTATATGAACTGAAAATCTGCTTTATGTTCACATGCATAATTTAAAAAGTAGGATATTTTGGGGCTCCTGGGTGGCTCAGTTGGTTGGGCGACTGCCTTCGGCTCAGGTCATGGTCCTGGAGACCTGGGATCGAGTCCCACATCGGGCTCCCTGCTCGGCGGGAAGCCTGCTTCTCCCTCTCTCACTCCCCCTGCTTGTGTTCCCTCTCTGGCTGTGTTTCTCTCTGTCAAATAAATAAAATCTTAAAAAAAAAAAAAAAAAAAAAAAAAAAAAAAAGGATGTTTTGCTGATACTGTTAAGCTTCTATCAAATGGTATTTGGATGCTGATGTATGTCTTCCCTATGAGATACCAAGTTATTCTAGGATTAAAGTCATGTCATGCATCTTTGTGTGCGATAAAATCAACAATGTAGAAAAATTAACAAACACTTGTTGAACTCAACACACAGAACTGCAGATTCAATAACTGTGAGTGACTACCTGGTTTACAAAGAGCTTCCCTTAAATACACAATTTTAACAGAGAGAAATTTCAAAGGAAGAGGAATTGTCTTTTAAAACAATAAAAATGGCATGGCTTTTATTTTCATAAAGTAAAGTAAAGTAAAATTGTTAGGGTATATAGTGCAGTCTTAAAATTTATTTTCACAGGGCGTCTGGGTGGCTCAGTGGATTAAGATTAAGCCTCTGCCTTCGGCTCAGGTCATGATCTCAGGGTCCTGGGATTGATGCCCACATCGGGCTCTCTGCTCAGCGGGGAGCCTGCTTCCTCCTCTCTCTGCCTACTTGTGATCTCTGTGTCAAATAAATAAATAAAAATCTTTAAAAAAATTTATTTTCACAGATAATACAGAAGTAGTTAAACTGTACTCTATTGTTTCCTATCTTTCTCTAATAAACATAAATAGGAGAATTACTATTTCAAAAGACTACTAGAGTGGGAATTTATTATGAATAATAAACATTCTTTCTTCATGTGAATCTTATGTAGTCACTTAACAAACACTGACATGCAAATGGTTTTGACATCCCTATCTCCTGGGAAGCTATTAGTCTTAGGAAAAATCCTCATCAGGAAAGAATTTCTAGGATTTTACCTAATAATTATTATAACTGTGAACTGGACACCTACATCCTTTAAAAAATGTATGCATAAACATGGCATATAGATGGCTAAAAGAATTACAGGTTTTTTTTTATAAAAGCAAACTAATACTTAAAATATACTCTTTACAGCCTTTTCATTTCAAACCATAAAATACACACACGTGCATGTGTGCACACAAACACATACACCTCACACACCCCTACTCTAAATTTTCATTACTAACCTTTACGATTTTGTTTACTTTGGCTGAAGATGTTGGAGGTGGAGGTGTTTCTGGACTGGGTTCAATTTCTTCATCAGGTACAAGGTCAGGGTTAAGTGAAAAGATGCTCTCAAGGTCAATCTGTTTTAAAAACCACATGCATCTTTAGAGTAAATTTTGATAATTAACCTTTTATATTACAAATTTACACAGAGTGAATGACCATTAAATGATTTCAGTCTCATGAACAGTACTGCCTTGAAAACAAAATTATCCATAATTACAACCCACATATTAAGACCAGATATTAAGTCTACATTTTATGGTCTTGATAATATATCCCATCTCTGAAAAAGTATAGGAAGAATCTACCTTTTTTTAAAATGTTTTAATTATTTGAAAGTTTTTCTAGAAATGATAAAGAATACATGCACTATATAAAAAAATATATACTTTTCAGTTTTACTTTATATTTGTAACCTTGACTGCAGGACTAGAAATAAAATTTAGCTCAGTGATAGTGGTACCTGGCTCAGTCAGTGGGGCATGCATCTCTTGATCTTGGAGTTGTGGGTTTGAGTCCCATGCTGGGTGCAGAGATTACTTAAAAATAAAATCTTAAAAAAAAAAAACAAAACTTAGTGATTATACCTCTTTGCCTTTTGTATCTCCATTTTCTATCCATTCAACAGTTACACTTTCATTATCTTCATTTAAAGATGTCACCATTGCTTGATGTATTCGGCCTAAGTGGGAATAAAATATACATTTTAATCCATAAATTATGGTATTGCTAAACAATGTCAAATACAATTTTATAACTTAGAAACTTCTAAAAAACTATGATAATAATTTTCTTACAATTTCCAGACTCACAATTAGGGAATGAACTTTGTCCATATGATCATTAATCAATGTGCTGTCAAGACCACAACTCAAGAAACTGAGAATGTGAGTGTATTTTCAACAAACATGAAAAATGGTTACAAAGTGGCACAGATCTCAAAATTTTATACCGTTATATATTTCTAATCATTACAAAGTTTCCTTTACTATAAGCTGACATTGACTGTAGAACAAAACAAAAACTCAGATCCAATTTTTTATACTAAAACTGTTTTTATATAAAAATCCTATCATATATTATACAAATTGACATTATTTTTATTAGATTGAGAAAAGGATTCTAAGTCCAAAAAGGTTGGGAAATGTAATCTAACCACTATACCTTACTTTCTCTGGCAGCTCTAGTCCTTACCACCTGTAGAGAGAGGACATTATAATATAATGTATTAACTTGTTCTCCCTCTCTTAACAGACTGTGTGTGTTATTTGTTAATAACCATAGAACTAAGTAATTATCTTTATTTATTACAGAATATTCCATTATGTTTATTTCAACTTCATATCTATTGATGATCATTTAGGTTATGTGCAAGTTTTTGCTATTATAAACACTGCAATGAATACTACTGCACATGTGTCATTATGCTCTTGTCAGACTATTTCTTTGGAAAAATTCCTAGAAGTAGATCAATAGGTTTTGTAAGTGTATGTGTATTTTTTACTTACTTGTTTTCATCTTACTCACCCACTTATTAATCAAAGAAGGACAGCAACTATTTGTTATAGATCTGCACCTTCGTATCATCTAATAAAATGCTGAACATACAGAATTTTCTGGGACATGAATAATTTACTTTTAGTTTATACCTCTTTGTCTTAAAAAACAGATATATAGTATATAAAACAAAAAATGTCACTGTAATAATAATGCACTTACTGAGATAAGTGGACATTAGAGAACTGTGTGTTGGGGGTGGCAAGAAATAAGCTGGAAAATACTTGGGAGGAGTCAGGGGAGAGGCTTGTAAAAAGGGGAAATTAGGTAATATTCACTGCAATTTGATATGGACAAAAATTACATCATCAACCAAAAGAAGTGGTATGTGTCAGTCAGGTTCACCAGGAAGCAGAGAGAGACAGGAGGACAAGAGTTCTACTGTGAAAGATCAAAGGGGGGTAAAAAGAACTAAGCATGGAAAACTTTCAGACTGTGATACACATCTGAAACCTGTGAAGGAAAGGGGATATAAAATATGACTGAGGAGAGAGAGCCTCAGACCGTGACATAGATCTGACAAAATGCTGGCCAACCCAGCAGGGAGCTCCAAAGCAAAGACTGCCCATTAGAACAGTCCCACACTGGGCCAAAACGGAAATACCCTAGTACTCACACCATGCTCAGTCACTGGCTGGAGGTTTCCCAGGAAACACAAGGTCTCAGCACAAAATCTAAGCAGCCTAAAGCTATTAATACCTAGAGGCTATGAACTAAATACAATCCCTGGAGCTGAAGAAGTGGTAAGTTCCTTAAGGGAGAAACAAGCAGATATCTGCATAGATGGCTTGCAGGATATGAAAAAACAGAGACTGAGTTTAATTGTAGCAGAAGTAAAGAGAGCCATGAGTTGCCCTGATGATGGCCATTACAATCTAGGAGGAGCTACCACTGCTACAACAAACCCCTCATTTATCACCATCTCCACAACATGAGTAGTGAGGCCAAGACCAGCAGCTACTGTCTCCCAAACCTACCACCCTCTGACAGCCTCAAAACAGCAATATCCACTAGCAGGAACAAGATGACTGCAATAAAAGTTTTGGAAAGGGCGCCTGGGTGGCTCAGTGGGTTAAAGCCTCTGCCTTCGGCTCAGGTCATAATCTCAGGGTCCTGGGATGGAAGCCCACATCGGGCTCTCTGCTCAGCAGGGAGCCTGCTTCCTCCTCTCTCTCTACCTGCCTCTCTGCCTACTTGTGATCTCCTTCTCTGTCAAATAAATAAATAAAATTAAAAAAAAAAGTTTTGGAAAAAATAAAGCATTTTAATGTAAGACACTGATATGATTTCATCAACAGGAAATGACTCAAAATAAGATGTACTTAAAAACACTAGACAACCATAAAGAATAACTTTTAGCAGGAAATGGAAAGGCTGTAGTTGAGGTTGCCGAAGAGGAGAGGTAAGGGGTCTCCATGCAATTACCAACAGAACTGCCACAATAATGAGAACGAGGAAAAGCATATAATGTTGCAAAGGTAAGACCGACACCACATTCCTACCATTAAGCATCTACTACAATATTCCAACTTCCCTTGGAAGGAGTAGACTACAAGACCTATCTCACAGGGACCTTCATCTCCAAAGACAGCCTAGAGACATGAGTAACAAAGAGGATAAAGAAAATCAATGTTTTCTTTTCAAAACCCATTATTGGCAAACCTCAACAGTGGTACCTCCGGAAGTTTACTTACCAGTGCAGACACCTAGAAATCCTTAAGCCACAGGTTAGCAAAGTCAAAAACAGCTGATCCATTAGTTAAAACCAAGCTCTAGAGGTTTAGAAAGGCAGACTTGAGAAAATGTTGGCTTATCTCTACCATGGTCCAGTTTATGCAGCCAAAAGGAAGAAAAATATATAAAATTCCAATTACAAGAAATGAATAAAGACCAGAGCTGAATGAATGGATCAAATCTTAAGTGTTTGGTTTTTTTTGCCAGTGAATGAGATAACCAGAATTACCTGCAGTATGAGGTTTTATTTTTATCAAAAGCTGTCTCACAAAAAAAAGTTTCAAGTCTAACCTTACCCAATATGCCTTTAAAGTTTTTTAAATTGTTTTATATATAGTTCAAGTGAGATACTCAAATTTCTCATTCTTAATAATAATAAATTATTTTTTTCCAAAGCATCCCATTTCTCTGGTTTGAGAAAATTCTGTATTCCAACTTCACTAATTCATTGGCCTTTGGCTAATTCCCCTTTACTTTATTATAAACTGTATTATATACATTTCTACATTAAAAAGAGAGAGAGAGAGAACATATACCTGTGTATCTACTACCAGCCCAGTTAAGAAACAATACCTCTGAGGGACATCTGGCTGGTTCAGTTGGTAGAGCATGCGACTGATTTGGGGGGGTTGTGGGTTCAAGCCCCACACTGGGTGTAGAGATCATTTAAAAACAATTTTTTAAAAAAGATTTTATTTACTTATTTGACAGAGATAAACACAGCCAGAGAGGGAACACAAGCAGGGGGAGTGAGAGAGGGAGAAGCAGGCTTCCCGCTGAGCAGAAAGCCCGATGCTGGGCTCGATCCGGGGTCTCTGGGATCATGACCTGAGCCGAAGGTAGGCGCTTAACCAATGGAGCCACCCAGGCGCCCCTAAAAACAAAAATTTTTAAAAAGAAATAAACAAATACTATCTTTGAAACTCTATATGCCACTCTCTGTAAGTTAATCTCCCTCTTTTTTTTTCAATTTTTAAAAATTTTTTACCATATTTCCTCTCCCTTTCTTTTTCCTCACCACCACTAGTAACCAGTATCCTATATATTTGAGATAATCACACTGTGGCTTTTCTTTATTGTTTTATCGCCTACAAATGTAAAGACTCAAAATACCTGAACAGCCTGGTTATTTTTAAACTGTATAAATGGGCTGACATTACTTTAATACTCATTTCTGTTGTGTAAAACTATTTTGCCCAAGATTCATTTATGTTGTTGTAAGTGCAAGTCATTTATTTTCACTACATATGAATATGCCAAAACTTAATCTACTCTGCTGGTGGACACGTTTTAATGTTTTTACTACTAGGAACAATGGTGCTGGTGCACCTATGTGGCTCAGTCGGTTAAATGTCTGAATTTGGGTCAGGTCATGATCCTGGGGTCCTGGCACTGAGCCCCAGATCGGGCTCCCTGCTCAGCGGAGAACCTCCTTCTCCCTCTCCCTCTGCTTGCCGCTCTGCTTACCTGTGCTTTCCACCTCTCTGTCAAATAAATTATCTTAAAAAACAAAACAATGGTGTTGTAGGCATCCTTATACATGCATACCGATAAAACTATTCAAGAATTTTTCCAGGATATGTAAGAAATATAGAGTACATAGGTCTGTAACTTTTCTAGTTGGTGCCATGATGTTATCCAGAGTGGCCGTACTTATAATGATTTATATCCTACTAACAATTACTTCACATCCACATGATACTTAGCATTTGTCAGACTTAATGTATCATATTGTGGTTCTAATTTCTCAGACTTAATGAGGCTGTGCCCATTTCTGTGTCTGCTGGCCATTTGAACCTTTTGTTTTCTTCTTCCATTTCTCTGAAGAAATTCTCCATATATTATTCTTGGTTCTAATCTCCTGTTACATGAGTCGCAAATATTTCCTCTGAATTTGGGGCTTATCTTTCCACTTTATGATGTCTTTTGATGAATTTCAATTTATTAACTTTAACATAGTCAAGTATATGTCTCAATTACAGCTTTTTATGCCCTAAAATTCTTCCTGACAGGTCATCACAATGGGTTCTGACATTTTCTTCTGAAGTTTTACAAAGTCTTGGGGTGCTTGGGTGGCTCAGGAGGTTTAGCCTCTGACTCTTGGATTTCAGTTCAGTGCATGATCTCAGGGTGGTGAGACGGAACCCCAAGAGCTCTGTGCTCAGCAAGGGATCTACAGGAGATTCTCTAGTTCTCCCTCTCCTTCTGACCCTCCCCCCGGTCACACTTACAAGCTCATTCTTCCTCCCTCAAATAAGTAATTTTTTTTTTTTAAAAAAGACTGTACAAAGTCTTTCATATTCAAGACTGCAACCCACTGTCATTTTGGTTTTTGTGCATGGTAATACAATTCCCATTTCCCCCACCTCCCACCATGAAAAACAAGTTAATCCAGTGGAATTTCCTGAAAGGTCCTTCCTTCTCTCCTACCTAACTGCATTATGACCTGTCCAGTTTCAAGCATACATGCATCAGCCTATTTTTTTTTTAATCCTTGAGCCAAAATTACACTGTCTTATTATTATAGCTTTGCAGTAGGTCTTGCTAGCTGGTAAAATAAGGTTTCCCACCTATTTGTTCTTTAAGAGGTTCTTTGATCCTTAGCCATTTGCATGTCTGTATAAATTATAGAATCCTTATCAAATTCCAAAACTCAAATAAAAACCTTGTTAGGGACACCTGGGCGGCTCAGTGGGTTAAAGCCTCTGCCTTTGGCTCAGGTCATGATCTCAGGGTCCTGGGATTGAGGCCGCATCGGGCTCTCTGCTCGGCAGGGACCCTGCTTCCTCCTCTCTCTCTGCCTGCCTCTCTGCCTACTTGTGATCTTTCTGTCAAATAAATAAATAAAAACAACAACAACAACAACAAAAAACAAACCTTGTTAGGATTCTAGTTGAAACAGCATTAAACATTTTGTTCTAGATTTTTGTATCATTAACCAAGAGTAGTATATTTCCCAGTTTTCCTTTCTCATATCAACCTTATTCTGGAATAGTGTAAAATTAGAATTATTTATGCTTGAGCATCTGGCATCCATTGGTTAAAACCATCTTGGCTTCGGGTTTTATTTGTGAAGATTCAATTCTTTTAACAATTATAATATTAGGGGCGCCTGGGTGGCTCAGTTGGTTAAGTGACTGCCTTCGGCTCAGGTCATGATCCCGGACACCTGGGATCGAGCCCCGCACTGGCTGCCTGCTCAGGGGGAAGCCTGCTTCTTCCTCTCTCACTTTGCTTGCTTGTGTTCCCTCTCTCGCTGTGTTTCTTTCTGTCAAATAAATAAATAAAAATCTAAAAAAAAAAACCCAAAACACAATTATAGTATTTTAGTTTTCGATTCATGTCTGTTTTGATAATTCTATTTTTTCTTGGAGATTTAAGTTTTCACATTTTGAGCATAAAGTTGTTCATAATTTTGCTAAATGTCTGTAGCATTTGTAACCATAATCACTTTGTCATTTTTAATTTTTCAACTTTTCTTGGCAAACCTTATATCAGATTTGTCAATACTGTCTTTTTCAAGAACACTAGCTTTTGTTAGCCCTTTGTTATTAAATAGTTAATTACTGCTCTTAACATTGTTCTTTCCTTTTACTTTGTGCATATTTTGCTGGGTCATTTCTTCCTCAAATTCCTCAGACGGACGCTTAGCTTATTCATCTTTATTCCTTTTTTCCTCCTGATAAGCAGTTAAGGCTACACTCTTCTCTCCAAGAATTGGCTTAGCAGCATCTCACACATTTTTATATTTAGTATTTTTGTTATTACTGAGTTGGAACTATTTTCCAATTTTATGAATCTCTCATGAGTCATCTAGAAATGTTTTTTCAAATTCCAAACACATCGAAGTTTTCTAGGTATCCCGTTATGATCTCCAAAGGTGAAGCACCTGACCAGTGAGAAAAGATAAAATCATAAATAACTGATATGACTTCCCCACTGTACAGTGGCTTAGTTCAGCCCTGTATATCTACCTTAATTAATATTGGACTGCCTCCCTGGGAGGAAAATTTTCTATAAACCTAGCTCCAAGAAGTTCCTCCTTAGAGGAGCCACACCAGTCTTTATCTTAAACAGTGAACTTGACTAATTGTGTGTGTGTGTTTTTTAAAGTGTCCCCACCTTCCTACAGAAATTAAACTTTTGCTGTCCTTGCCTGAATAGCCCCACCATACCTTAGTATTTCTGATTTGTTTCTGCTCCACTATGATACCTTGTTCTTGAGCTCAGCTATGCCTTTTGGTTTTCTCTTATGTATCTGGGGTAGAAAGATGTCAATACATAAATTTCATTGTATTTTGACCAGAGGACCCAATCCATCTTTAATTCTATACATCCCATTCATAAAAAAATGGGAGTCATATTTGAAAACTGTAGTTTACATCATCATATAAAATTGCTAGCATTTAAATTATGATTGTTACAATCTCAAAACTGAAGAGATTTAGAAGTTTTCAGCTTTATTTCAACTACCTGTAAAGATAAATTACAGTATAGGCAATGTAATCTTTGAGAGGAAAGAAAAAAATTACTTGGAAAGTTTTGGGAAGTACCAGCAAATTCTGCAGAATCTCTCTCCATTTTCCTTGTAGAACACTTCTTCATTTTGTTTTTTAAGATTTTATTTATTGGAGCACCTGGGTGGCTCAGTCACTAAGTGTCTGTCTTCAACTCACCACATGACCCCAGGGTCTTGGGATGAAGCCCTACTTTGGGCAGGAAGCCTGCTTCTCCCTCTCCTACTCCCACTGCTTGTGTTCCCTCTCTCCTTGTGTCTCTCTCTGTCAAACAAACATCTTTTTTTTTTTTTTTAAGATTTTGTAATAAAATCCTTTTTAAAAAAAATCAAAAAAAAATAAGTATGCAGAGTATCATAATGATATAAGATGTAGGAACAGGATGATGCTTGCATCATTCTCATTATGAGCCATTTTCTGAACTGTTTGTTCATCCTGAATGCATTTCTATAGTCTCTTTTATTTACTTAGTCCTTGTTTTGCCCAGTGTTGAATGACTCCCAAAATATTTAAGAAAATGTTGGAAAAAAACCACTGAGGATGGGCAAAATGCAATTATAGTAAAAGCAAAGACTTTACTGCATATAAAACTGACTTGCTACCCTTATTTCTTATTTGTTAAACATGATAGTCTACTTACATGTAGGTAATTTTATAGTGTCAGTTACATTTATGAAATAGGTTTTAGGGAATATGGTCAAAGATGAACACTGATTTTTCCCATTTAAAATAAAGGCAAAAGGGCTCCCACTCAGTAATTTCACATACAACATCTGATTTAAGAACAGATTACTGACGTTAAATGGGAGATGACAGTTTATGTTTAAAAATAGGATCCTCATTGGTTTTTGCTGAGAACTGATAGACTTTAAATATAATGAAATCATGATAACTACAAATGTAATTAAATGATATGATAACTAAGAAGAAAAAAATCACAAAGTCTATAGCTGACCATTTTTTAAATTTTAATTTATTTATTTGAGAGAGAGAGAGAGGGCACACATGAGCAGGGAGAGGGGAGGGGCAAAGGAAGAGAGAAGAGTCCCGCTGAGCGGGGAGCCTGATATGGGCCTCAATCCTGGGATCCTGGGATATGACCTGAGAGCCAAAGGCAGGCATTTAACTGACTGAGCCACCCAGGTACCTCTATATTTGACCATTTTTAACCAAAAAGGTCAATTTCATATGATTCAACCCAAGAGAAATGTACATTTCACCCCAAATTTAGACATCAGGAAAATTTACAAAACTATTAACTGCTAAATGAACAAATATAAATATATGAGATATTTTGAAAACATAACCTCTACTTCAAAGCCATTTTACATTTATTTCATTTTAAGAAATATCTTTGCATCATTTACGTCTCAACTTTTTATTCAGTGAAATCAAAAAACATTTCAGATCTCAACTTTTTTAATATATTAGTAAATATTAAGACAAATTATGTTTTAAATGATTGAATAGAAAATGAACACCTGAATTTAAGCAACCTTTTGCCCCAATAACAAAAAAATAACATATAGATTCTACACATTTCAGAACGTTCTAATGTTTAAAATTAAGGTGGTTACTTAAGATTGCTATAAAAATCTATTTATGGAGCTGTCAAAAACAAGTCTTACATGTTGACAATTGGCTTTTTGGTCTCTGAAAACAGGATCCTATTATATGTTTCATAGTTCACAGCTGAATTCACAGCAGCTGCGAGGCTTAAAAATGCCAGCAACCAATTAGGCTGGCATAAACCTTGTCTAGCATATAAAGTATAATTTGGTTGCAAATGCAGAAGACAACAGCCAAAATAAAACAGCCAAGAATACTAATAAAATATCATTACAAGCACTTAAAATACTGAATTTTAAAATGCTAACAAATATATATATATATTTTATTAGAAGGATACAGGGGTAGAATATTAGGAAAAACATGAAAATGCAATAATCAATTATTTTCAGACTCAGTCCATTTAAAAAAGTTTGCAGCTGCTTCTAGCATACCTAGGATTGTAAACTTCATGTTTTTTCTAATCACCCTACACAGAGTTGAGGTATATACTAGCATACATGGGGCAAGCCTCCCAAAAGTGAATATTATTTTTATCAGTTCCTCTGGAGCTGTTTCTGTGAAATCTTCTTTCCAAACTTCTGAAGAGTAAGACCTTAATTATACTTTCAAAACTGAAACATGTAAGAATAACACAACTAAAATAATCAGTGAAAATAAAGCTTCAATTATAAGATTATTATGGCAATTTTCAAACTCTTTGATTAAAATGTTTTTGTTTAAAGTTTTAAATTTAGAGGTACCTGGGTGGCTAAGTCAGTTAAGTATCAGGCTTCAACTTAGGTCATGATCTCAAAGTCCCAGGATCAAGCCTGGCATTAGGCTCCCCACTTAGTGGGGAGTCTGATTCTCCCTCTCCCACTGTGTTCTTTTCCTCTCCCTCTGTCCTTTTTCTGTCTCTCAAATTTATAAATTAATAAAAATAAAAAATAATAAAGTTTCATAAATTTTAAAATGACAAAAATTAATGCTTTTATAAATGTCATTAGTTAAAGATATCATTTAAAAATATTTTACACAGGGCCTCCTGGGTGGCTCAGTCATTAAGCATCTGCCTTCAGCTCAGGTCATGATCCTGGAGTCCTAGGATCGAGTCCCGCATCAGAGTCCCTGCTCAGCGGGAAGCCTGCTTCTCCCTCTCTATTCCCCCTGCGTGTGTTCCTCTCTAGCTTTGTCTCTGTCAGATAAATAAAATCTTTAAAAAAAAATTTTACACAAACTTTGAAAAACCTAGTAGTCACTAATCATTCATGTGTATACAGCCATATAATGGAAATTGATACAAAAATCTAGCTTACATGCTAATTTAAATACACAGTACTCTAGTGTATCTCTTCCTAATAAAAGCTCTAGTAACCTCAATTTTTAGTCAGAATACCACTGCATACTTTGACAAGCTCTTTTATCTTGACTTAAAAAAAAAAGGTAATTAAGAGGGCACCAGGCTGGCTCAGTCAGGAGAACATGTGCCCCTTGATCTTGGGGTTAAGAGTTAAAGACCCAAGCTGCGGCTTACTTTGGGAAAGAAAAAAAAAAAAAAAAGGTAATGAAATTTAGTTCTCTCCTTTTGTACCCTTGCAAGCAGAGACAAAGGGGACAACCAATCATAAATACCCATTCTCAGAATAAAGAATGAATAAATATAAGTAAATATGACTCTGAATTATGAAATCACATATTCAGAACAAGTACATAGCATAATTTTTCCAGAGGATGAGTAAAATACATATGCATACTTCAAACAGGTGGTTAACAGATACCTGAAAGCAGGTTTAACTCAGTTCCTACCATAAGAGAATCCTGATAAATTATCTTAAAACACAGTGACCTCAAAACTTTGGTGACTTAGATCATGTGACTGATTAAAATAACAGAGCTCTCATTTTTCTGAAATAAATCTGGTACTCTGATTCCAATAAAATAAAACATTTAGTTACAGGGGTGCCTGGGTGGGTCAGTTGGTTAAGCGACTGCCTTCAGCTCAGGTCATGATCCTGGAGTCCTGGGATCGAGCTCCTGAATCAAGCCCTGCATCGGGCTTCCTGCTTGGCGGGAAGCCTGCTTCTCCCTGTCTCACTCCCCCTGCTTGTGTTCCCTCTCTAGCTGTGTTTCTCTAGGTCAAATAAATAAATAAAATCTTAAAAAAAAAAAAAACACACAAGAAAACACAAAAAACATTTAATTACAGAAACCAAGTGCCAGTGTCAGATGCAGATTCAGAAATTTGAGTGCTTCTTTCCAAGTAGAGTAAAAGCAATACACGTTATATTAACTTCCTTTGTCTTGGAGAGGTTTGTTTTCCAGCTGTCTTTTAAAACAGGTACAATTCCTTTTTGTCAACCTGCTAACATTTAGACTAAAAAAGTATGCTAAGTCAAGAATATGAAAAAAAAACAAAAACAAAACACCCCACCTCTTTACTAAGTTTACAATTTTCTGATCTTAACAGTGAAACTGGAAAAAGTTAGAAAAATAGAGACTGCCAAAATGCTGCTTTAAAATAGACTAGGGCCATGATCTCAAGGTCTTTAGATAGAGCCTGCAATGGGGGGCCCGTACTCAGTAGAGGATCTGTCCCTCCATGCCCCACACTCGCGCATGTTCTCAATCTCTCAAATAGACAAATCTTCAATAAAATAAACTAAAATAGAAAGTCTAAATACGACAACCAAAGGAGACACTAAAAGCATTATTTAGAAATTTTAAAACATTGTTAACTATACAGTAATATTTATAACTCCTTTCTTGCCAATTACCTCAAAGCAGCTTATTATTTATATTCTCTCCAACAGTAAATGTCAATCTGTTCCTACATGCCCCTCAATAAATGAGGACAGAAAAGAATGTGGTCATTTGTCAGAGATGATTACAGCAGATTCAGAAGTCAAACTCCCAAACTCTGATATCCAGGTTTTGTTAACTCATCTAAGCAGTGATGAAAAGAATCCTTAATGAAGACTATGTAAGCGTCTTACCTTCTTCAACAGCTTTGCTGGAACAAGGAACCATTAGAGAAGGACACAAATAATGCCTCAGCTGACACTGGTAACAGTGCTGTTGCTGTTTAGTAAATCCCTAGGGAATGTGACTTTGTCAAACATAGAGACCTTTTTGTTTTGGTTTATTACATTTTAAGATGTTACTATTATAACTAAATTAAAAAGCTCTAGTATCTCTCTTCTGAGAGTTTCAAAGCACAGAGCTAGAATTTTAACACTAGAAGAAAAAACTAGAAATGATACAGCTAAGATTTCTCATGAAGAAAATACAACTTAAAATATGGGACAAATTTCATATTTTACACAAATCACAATTTTCAGATTCTTACGTCATCTATCCATTGTTCGGAACAGGGATGTGAAAATCAAATACTGCTCAGTTTCTCTTGGATGACAGGAAAATGTCAGATCTTGTTGGGCTGTTTTTTTGTGATGAATGAACCATACTAACAATTCGGGCAGATTTAGAAGAACCCATTGTGCAGCCTTTAGGGAAGTTCCATTCTGAATTCACAAGGGCAGTAAGAAAAATGTCATAAAGGGGCCACGATGCCATTAAAAAGTATAAAATCACTGTACTTTCCTGATGTCACTTTGCCTATTTAGGGTTAGGAGAAAAGAAGATTAAAAACTGTCCAAAAACACTAGTAAAGGGAACATAAAAACAGGAAAAAAAATCCCCACACCATAAGAGCATTAAAAAAACTGCATAAAGTTTATTAACTAAATAATCTCAACACATTTTAATTACCAAGGCATTCTTCATATCTACATACCCAAAAAGTATCTTTCCTCATTTGTTTAGAATAAAAGATCCACTACCAAGAACACCACAGTTTTACAAGTGGTAGAGTTAAAACATATTGCTGATAGTCCAAAAGCTAAAAAAACCCTGCCTTATACAGATGTTCAGATGGATACATTAAGCATCGCTATCTAATTGCTCCCTAGCTTAAATTCTTATTTACTCAAAGGGAATTCTATACCAATACAGCTGTGCTATTTTGTGAACTTGTCATCTGACATGTAGATATCATCTTCTCTTATGCTTAAAACATATCCTAACAAGAGATAGGGATCTTTTGGAATGTTTTCAACAACAGTAATCCAGGTAATATAAATGTGTACATATGTTTATTAACAAAATTCAAACATAACTCACAAAACTGCCAAAACATTATAAGATGTTCAGCTATTTCAACTGGTTTTCAGCTACCCTCCTAACTTCCATTAGGAAATTTAAGGCCTGAATTCTGGTGACTGAAAGCAATATTGTTTCAGTGCAGATATGTTACAGAGGACATGAAGCCAAATGATAACATCAAAATCTTTCCAAAAAACCCTCTGATAAAGCAATCTGTCTATCTTAACATGTAACACTGAGAAGGGAAACTTGCTACTGTCTACAGAAATACTAACATGGGCCAACACTAATAAGAAAAAATCCCTAGCATTCAAAATCCAGCCTGTCAACTCTCCCTGCCTGTCTTCCAGGATAATGGGACAGAAAAGCTTCTCTGGAAGCCTTAAAGAGTGTCATAAACACATCATAAGTGCTTTTCAAAAACCCATATTCTAAAAAAGCACTTTTCACCAGAAAATAAAGAAAATGGAAATTGTCTACCAAGGCAAATAATGATACATTTAAACACTTAAACATTCAAAATAGAACTGCTATGTAGATGAAATCTTCATTGAAAATGCTGCGTCTTGGGCGCCTGGGTGGCTCAGTGGGTTAAAGCCTCTGCCTTCTGCTCAGGTCATGATCTCAGGGTCCTGGTCTAGCCTGTTTCCTCCGCTCTCTCTGCCTGCCTCTCTGCCTACTTGTGATCTCTCTCTCTGTCAAATAAATAAATAAAATCTTTTTTTTTTTTTAAGATTTTATTTATT